>WYDF02259205.1:0-19466 GCA_009867245.2 Adranes taylori
AGCGGCAGTGAATAAAGTAATTTGGACCAATGTGATAGCCAACATCCACAGAGGATAGGCACTTCAAGAAGAAGAATAAATTTATAAAACGTACACAATTTAATTTGTATAAATGTCAATAAATTTTCGTAAAACGTGTTTTGCAAAATTAGTTAAATTTTTAAATAAATTGTGTAAATTTGGAAATGATACAATATTTCATGACGTATATGTCTTATTCTACGTAAAATTTAAAAAAACATAATTGGTGCTCTGATAGCAGTAAATTTCTTTGTCTGTCACTTGAACGTATAGATTTATTGAGTTTTAGATGGAACCGGGAACAGTACTTCACCGCGATATCTTTATGGAACGTAACATTTCGTTGCGTTCTGTGTATGAAACTAGAATTCGCATCTGGAACAACCAATAGATAGAGGGAACATTGAAAAGGCACCTTCTTCTTATGACGCCTTTTCCTTTCGAAGGTTGGCGATCCACAAAGCTAACGTTGTTTTAGACAAAGCAGCTCGGAAGATTTCAATAGAAGTACACCTAAACCTTCTTCTAAGGTCTTTCCGCCAAGAGTTCTGATGTCTTCCAATAGATCTATTCCCTTGAATCTTCCCATCTATTATCAATCTCAGTAGTTCGTACCAGTTGCCTCTCATGATGTGGCCTATGTATCTAGTTTTTCTTTCTTAATGTATGTCATTAGTTCTTTCGGCTTCTGCATTCGTCTGAGATTCACATCCACACATCAGTACGCTGAAGATATAACATCTGATCATGTGAACCCTGAGTTCCAAACTCGATCAGGACTAGTAAAGAACCGTTTCATGTTGCTGAATATTTTCCTAGCTTGTTCGATTCTAGAACGGATTTCTCGCTTCGGATCACACCACGCGTCGATTATGGTACCCAAGTATTTGAAACTAGAGACTTGTTCAATACACTTGCCGCTAATCAAAAGTGTTTCGGTGATAGGTATTTTGGAGAAGACTAGCAGTTTAATCTTTGAGATATTTATGTCTAATCCATGTCGCTCACTATATTTTTTATCAGATCTATCATTTTTTTGCAGGTCTGATATATTATACGGTGTCGTCTGCGTATCTGGTAATGTTATGTACTTCATTTATTTTGACACCTCCCATGTGTGATACCTTCCCATGTTCTAAAGCTTCTTTGAAAATTTCCTCCGAATAGATGTAAAATAGGAGTGGTGACAGTACACAGCCCTGTCGTACACCTCTCCGGATTGGCATAGTTCTCCCGTTTATTCTAACTTCGGCAATCTAGTTCCAGTAGAGATTCGTTATTAATATAATGTCTCTTCTCTCAATTTCAGTTGCGGATACACTTGTCGTTCACTTTATTGATAACTTTATTGATCTGTTCGTAATTTAATATCTCTACCATCTTTTGATGTCTTACACGGTCGACTGCCTTACGATAGTCAATAAAGCAAGCGTAGACAACCATGTCTCTGCACCTCTGTGCCAAAACTCTTAAGGAATATAGGCCCTCCCGAGTGCCGAATCCGTTTTGAAACCCAAATTGGGTGTCAAGTATTTGCTCTTCACACTTCTTGTGGACTCGAGTAAAATTTTTAAGGATATGTGTTCATAGGATATGTTTAAGGATATGGATACGATTTCTTGTTCATATGATTAGCTAAATCATATGATTAGTCTAATCGTCACATTGAGATGCGTTCCGGAGGGATCTTTGGAACTATTCAACCTCTATATATATGATCTTGAATAGTTCCAGTATAAGTTACAGTCCTTTGCCTTCTTGATTAACGATGGTTTTAAGAACATCTATGTGTACATTATCTGCTCCTGCGACTTTTCTGTTTCTCTGAGTTTTTAACGCGTGAATCACTTCACTCTTCGTAATAGCCGGTCCGTCCTCCATATCTTCAGCTACTACCTTGGGAGTCTCAGGCCGTTCACCATCAAAAAGTCTTCCACGTAGCTCTTTCATCTGTTTAGTTCGTTTAGCTCTTTCATCTCTCCGACACCAATTATAATTTCGTTGTTGGCATCTCTGAGAATTCCTATTTGGCGTTTTCTCCCTACTTCAGCTACATCCTTCACTTTCTTATACATATTAAATCAGTCTTGTTTTTGTTGGAGTGATTCGATCTCTTTACATTTCTCGTACAACCATTTCTCCTTTTCCTCCCTACACTTTTTCCTTATAACTTTATTGATCTCTTCGTATTTTAATGGTGTACATTTGGCTGTCCTTATCTGTACCATGATTTCATCTGTCATCTATTCCTTTCTCTTTTTATTTTCCCTGAAACCGATTTCTTGTTCTTGGATCCTAATTATTGCATTTTCCATTTCTCCCCATACGGTTTCTGTGTCCAGTTGCACTGTTGTGTCAATCTCTTCTAGTTCTTTTTAGAGTTTCAGTCCTATTTCTGTTTGGACTTGGATGTCATTCAGTTTCTCTATATCTATTTGTTTATTTATGGTTTCGCGTTTTACCTTTGTGAAGCGCTTCGTTCTGAAGTCCATGACCACCGGATTATGATCGCTGTTAAAATCTGTTCCGGGACAGGTTTTTATTAATTTTATATATATTTTTAGCTCGAGACGCGTCATTATATAGATTTGGTTCCTTATTATTCTCCCTTCATTGTCTGCAAGCGAGACCCATAAAAGGCATCACTGTTCCATTTATTCAATCCATCTATTTCCAGTTCATCCGAGCTCTGAAGAAAAGGACAGGAAAAGTTATTTCTCATGCTAACCAACCTTCTTAACCAAGCAGTATTCTAAACAACAAACCTTCAGAGTCTATATTTCTCTGAATGTTGACGATTATTGTCTCCCCCTAATTTAAGAGATTGTTTGGCAGGTTTTGTACAATATATAGTATGCTACTCTTTAAGACCTCTTTATGGTAATAAGTTATACAAATATTTATAACACCAAAAATATTTTTTTTAACTAAAGTCTTGGGAACCGATTTTATCTTCATTGTCTATTCGTAATTTTTAAGTTTCTTTTTTTGATATTAATCTATTTTCGGACATGCATTTGTGGAGAAAACTGGCATTATTACACAAATTTCGGGAGTATATGTTTATCTCTTTTGCAATTGTTTGAAGATCATCACATCTAACATATTGTATATTATTTCAACCCAAGAATTCCTTGTACTTAAGCACTAATGTGCTTACAAATTTACCAGGTGAAGGAAACTATCACTTTTATCTGAATCATAATTTTTGTGTCCGGGAAAAATTGGATATTTTAACATCTGATGGGTGTTTAAAAGTAATAGATTAAGACTTTTTATTCTACATTCCGGAGCATCTATTCCCTCTTATACATCATCGAAGTTGATGTAAATATTTCTTCAGTTTTAATAATGCACAGAGAACAATGTTTTTCCTTCTCTTCTTGGGTTTTAAAATCCCGCTTAGCACGAAGCCACTTTTTTTATATAGAAACCTATATGTTTATATCTAATATAAACCTATATGTTTATATAGAAACATATAGGTATTGACATCATTTTTAATGTCAATTAATGCAACTTAAGTTAGTAGCATTTGCCGCGTCTACAATACCCCTAACAAAACTTATGCTCCCAGCAAACGCACCATCCCTGGGGAACTTGCTGTGAGTGCTATCACCTCTTCTTGCGCTCTTACGTCTTTCTTGATGATTAAGGCGTCTGGGAGAGATCAGGACTAGATAAGGATACTAAGCTGTCTTGAATTTCAATTCACTAAGGTACATCAGTTTATCGATACGGTTTTGAAGTATAATGAAAGAATATTGCTACATACAATCTGATACACAGTTTTAAATTTTTGGTCAAAAAAATGTAATTCCTATATTAAAGGGAACATTGAAATTTTTAGATTACAATCTTAATAATTTGTCAAAAGAAATATCAGTGTGTGTATGCTTGATGATTACCCTCAAGATACTAGATCGACTTAAATAGAATTTGGTAGACAGATGAACATTTTTTGAACTGAAAAACTCTTTCTAGAGTTAAGATGGCGAGAATGCACCAGTTTTAATTTTACGAATAAGTCTATGTTTACACTAGGGAACTAAACGTCCCATTGCCATATCACCAACAGAACGTCGCGTTGCCATGTTGAAATATTGAATTTTTTACCCATATCTCAGACAGTATGAGCGATAAAACTTTCCAAAAACTTTTTATGTAGTGTATTTCCAGCTTTTGGATATAGTTTGTTACATTTTTCTAAAATAAATATATTACTTACTGTAGCTGGCTCTACAGACCATACAAATCCTTGGCCGCCTTACTCATCCAATTGCGGACGTTTAACTTCTGCAGATCTTTACCTACATCGTCCATCCACCTTTTGCGTGGTCGTTCTACTGGTCTATTGCCTTCTGGTCGGTTGTTTAGGACTTTTTTTCGAACTCTGCATTCATCCATTCGGTCGACATTCCCCAACCACCTGAGTCTGCTGAGGGTAACCTTTATATCTTTGACAATGGACGGCTTTGTGTACAATGCTTCTAATTCAGCGTTGGTGCGGATTATACAGCCTTCCTCGTCCCGTGCTGCTCCGAAGATTTTCCTAAGGACTTTCCGTTCCCTCACTCTCAATGTGCTCTCATTCCTTTTCGTAAGCGTATAAGCCTCTGTAAAATACGTGACGACTGGTTTAATGGTAGTTGTATACACTTTTAGTTTAAATTCTTTGGAGGCGATGGATGACTTGAGTACATTAAGATAGTCATAATAACATCTATTTCATGCCATAATTCTAGCATTGATTTCAGTCATTATCTTTAGTTATCACACTTGCGAGGTATTTAAATTTGTCGATTCTCTCAAACCCTTCAAACTCCTTCTCGTTTCTACACCGAGTAGTGTTTCTAATTTTTATCATGTACTTGGTCTTCTCTCAACTTATTTCTAGACCCATGGATTTTCCTTCCCTCTGAAGTATTTGATGATTATCTTTTGTGGATTTTGTCCTCCTAGTCACTAAATCAATGTTGTCTGCAAAGGGTAACTATTAACATGTCCTGTTGTATATACACCCTCCTGGGTTAATGGATAGTTTCCTCATGAACGCTTCAAGTGCTAAATTAAAAAGTAGAGTCGAACGTGAGTCTCTTTGTTTCAAGATCTCTTTGCTTGCCTTTCACCCTTAATTTGCTGCACGTTTCCACAAGCGTCATTCTTATTAACTTGATCAATTTGGGTGGCACATCAAATTCTTGTTGCATAAGGTTTAATCAGTTTATCCCCATGAAACTTTTTCTAGTTTCCTACCAAAATTGCTATTAGTACTTCTCACTACGTTTCTCCTTTCTGCATTCTTTCAGCATGGATTGGATTGTAGAATCAGTGTACGTTTTGATCTGCTCATGAATATAAAGAAAACGAAGCTTGTGGTCTTCTTAAACAATTTTACTGTACTCTATTCTATAGTACATTAGATTATATTCTATTTGATACTATATTATATTCTATGTATTAATCATAAATGCTTAGAATAAGTAGAATTATTTCGGTATTCGAGTCCTACAATAACTGATCGAATTGAGCCGAGGATAGAGATTAAATCTAGAGTTGAGCCAACCCACATAATCTTCTCCATCATGGAAGACCTCTTCACGTGTAACTCTTCACTACAACTTAGATCGGTATTACTAAGTAGCTATACTTCCCAATTCTACTCTATGAATGCAAAAGTAGAACTCTTAGTCAATCCAAAGAAAATCAAATCGTTGCATGTGGAGCTCCTGCTTTTCTGTATTTCGACAACTTTAATACATCGGACACATCATGGGAGGTGAGAAATACGTGATTCTACTGGCTCCTGTTGATCACTGAAGGAAAGGTTGACAGAAGATCAGTGGACAGGCGTCAAAATTCGTAGCACAGAGACTTTCGTAGATAGTATGGATGTTCTTCAAGCGAAATCTTTAGGGATGCAGTTTCTATAGACACCATAGCCAATTGGATTACCAATCTTAGGCAGGAGATTATGACATAAGAAGAAGAAAACGAGGTGTATGTTAACATTTATGTTTTTAATTAACTAGGACGATACTCAATTAACCATATACTGATAAAACTAGTAGTAATATTCACTTTATGTATATTGAGTTATTAAAATCCAATTGTGTAAATTTTGTAGTAGAAAATTATGAAATCAAAAGTATCAATAAAGGTTAAATCTTACTCAAATCCGAAATGTTACTATAATGTTTACTATAATGTACTTTTCACAATGGAATAATAAAATCTTTCCTCTTGAAACAATGCAGAAATTATAGTATACATTTCATTTGTACAATGTTTCTTCTATATATGCCCCCTTTAATCATCTATGAATAATTGAGTATCGATATATGATAGTCATCAATTATAGACTTCATATTAAATCCATGTATTGTCATGGATATAAGGCTCCCTCATAGTGATATATACATACATATTCAACTAGAAATAACCTGCATTCAGCCAGAGCGTAATGCATCTTTAATGAAACGGGAGTCATATTTCGTAGTAGTATAACATGGTTGAAATAAATATTATATACTGCATACATTATACATTGATCATTATTTATGCAGTACATGTCAACCATTATTATAAACAGAGTACTTAAACGCCAAGAAGCCGGTTGCTGTTCTTAAGATATTCATGTAATAATTCATTATCTCTAAACGAAAAGTCAATGACGTATTATTAGTTAACAATGCATGTTTTAGACTCCTACTTCGAAAGTAATTTCGTTTATGTATATTTTCTTGTTCTTAGCCGAAAGGACGATGTGTGTATAATTTCTATGAATCTATTAAATGCTTTATAAAGTACTTGCTTGAAATTATTTGAATTAGCTTAAGTCAATTAACTTATTGTTAAACATAAATGAACATATTGTTAGAATTAATTAAATTACTTGATTTAAATAAAAAATTAGTTAAGCTTCAAAGTTATAAACTTCAACTATATAATAATTAATTAATTAATTAATTTACTTCTAAATAAAAAATATATTGATAATCTATTGATAACTATATAAAAATATATTGATAATAAAAAATATATTGATTAAGGTAGAAGAATGGGGTTAGACAAGGGTGCCCTCTGAGTCCGAGTGTATTTAATATATATGTCTCGGACTTAGAAGAGGTGTTAAAGAGGGGGCAAGCTGGGGGAGTATTAGTGGGGAGAGAAAGAATATGGTCATTGGCATATGCGGATAACATAGTGAGCATGGCGGGAATTTTGTTTTAAAATGTAGTTATAAGAGAATGCGGAGGTACCAATAAAAAAAGTATATCTCTCTAGTTTAGAATTAGTAAATGACTTAAAATACTATTTATTACCTAACGAAAGTGTGTCTGCTTTGTTGTCTAAGTTACAAAATGTGAAGTAAGGGATTCCCAGTTTGCATGAATTTGGTAGCACTATTGAAGCGCTGTTAAGTAAACTCACTATATCTCAGTCAGCTAATAGTGAAACGCAAAAATGTGTCATGTAGTCGAACATGTAGTCATAAATTCTTTTACCTTGGGATTAAATAGTAAGGATTTGAAATTGATCAACCACGTACGTTATTGAAACTTTATCACAGTAGCGATAGAAGAAAATGAGGGGGTTAAGAATAACTTAACACACGTAAAAATTTATTTATTTAAAAATAATCCATACAGTAGTTATAATCGTTAAAGGAACAATTGCACTAGGAATTGTTTTGTTAAATAATAAATTTCGTAATAAATGAAAAGCAAAGTGGGCAGAAAAGCACATGTGTATGCTGGCAATTATACTGAACCAAATAATAAAAGATACTAGCATTTGTTGAGCGCATTAAATTAAATTCATGTAACTTTATATGATAGTAAGCATTGTTTTAGATAGCGGGGCAACGGTCTCGGTTATTAAAAGTAGTTTATTAACTTGCAATGATGATGAAAATATTCATCGTAAGATTCGTTTAATTGGGCGCGATTTTATGTTGTATATATATTTACAATGTATTACTTTTAAGCACATGCGATATTCAATATCATACACAATATCAAATTTGGTATCTAATTTAGATTGTAAAAGAGAGGTATCTAATTTAGATGTATCTTTAGATTGTAAAAGATACCATATACAAATAGTATATTAAATATATTTTAGTGTTATTTATTGTATAAGTGAAAATGCTTGTTTAATTTATTTATTTTTAAACCCTAAATTAAATTTATATATTCTATTAAAACGAGAATATCACACTACTATTACTTATTAATGAAACTACTATTCGATTATACCACTATTGGACATAATATATTTCAGTAGTAAATTAGCAAATCTCACGCAGTATTTCAGGCGTTAGACATTTATTTCTATTAACGTTTCGCAAGAATCGCATTCGAAACATCTGAGACTGCAAAAAATCTTTTGTTTTTGAAAATTTTACGATAATACTGATTTTACATGTCAATACAGATTTAGTTGTCGCGTGTAAAATAGAAAAAAACGACATTGTGTAGTAAATTAATGCAATTTCAGGGCATAAAGGGTCGAATGTTATCACATGTAAGATTTACAAGTCATATTATTTATAATATGGTATTTATTTTCGATATGAGAGAAAAGTTTTAATGTAATTGAAATGTTAAAATATAAATGAATAATCCAACGATGTGTTAATAATTGAAATTGACATATGATATCGCAAGACGATTAGATCTTTTAGTTATTTGGTTATTATTAGTATAACAAATTCTGTCTGATCAGCCGGTTGTAGGTCCGTTTGATTCTAAATTAGTTGTAATGATCAAATGGAAAAAGTCGACCGTTTCGGTCTAAGTATCTCGAAAAAAGAAAAGCTTAACAAGGAGATTAAAATGTCGAGAGATATTTTCGATGACAGAATGAATCCAATTGATTTTACAGAGTGTATAAATTAAATGGAGGTTTACTCAATTCTTGAAGCAAATTAACGAGTTTTTACGTAATTTACAAACAACAAAAACTATGTTTTCAAAACAAATTCCTTTAATCATTTGGTATATGCAATCTATTATTGTTTTTTAGTGTCGAAGTTTTTATTTATTAATAAACAAGATAACTTTTTGGGTTGGTATAAAAATTTAGTTAAAAATTTTTATATTTTCCGAAATTGTTAAATAATAACAATTTTTAAATCGATTTATTAAACAAATAATTAATGTATGTTTCATAATGCATCTTCCATGTAAAGAAAATCAGACGTTTCAACGTATACCATATAAAATAAAAGGTAACGTATTTACTGTGGATCCTTATAGCTTGTGCGGATAGTCCCAGAAGTACCCGACCTGACATACAGATGTCGGGTGTTTTTGAAAAGAATAACTTCGGTAGACAGTACCAACCTCATAAAGTCAAGGTTTAAAATTTGACGACGCTACGTTCTTTACAATTTGTTTGACAGCCATCAATATTGAACGCTCTCATGAATGAAACATGAGTCCACTATTTCACCCCTGAAACGAAGGAATAGTCATAACAATCGGCTCCTAAGAAGGCAAATACAGTTCTATCGTAGGCAAGGACATGTCGTCAGTTCCTTTCTTGGCATACGTGTGAGAAACTTGTTTCTCTTCAGAGAGAAAAAACAATTAACGGCGAGTGTTATACGAACTTAGTGCAGCCTTCGAGTAATGAAATCAAGAAAAAACGGTAGCTTTTGATGAAAATCTAAGTGTCATGTTATCAAATCAATGCACCAGTTCACAGTGGTCTTATCGCGTAGGCCAAAATCAATGAGCTAAAGTTCGAAGAACTTCCTCACGTACCCTATTCGCCAAATATAGCCCTCTCGGATTATTTTCTGTTTCCAAACTTGAAAAAAATGCCGGAGTCTCGCTCTCGACGCCGCTAATGAAGAGCCCTAGCGATTGTCACAGAGAGCGCAAATAAAATATCTTAACTATTAGAGAAGATAACAGCCTTCGGAACTATTATCCCCGGGAGCCAGGTCAGTTTAACGTGAGACTGCACGTCAGAATCTAATCTTGTTGTTTCTCCGGTCCACAGTGGGTTAGTGAGGGTACAGGAAGCTTCGAGTATCATGAGTAATTCAGTGGTTCTCGTTCTTGAGAGCAGCTTAAATAAACTTATTACTAACTAATGAGACATCATTAATTCCTCTTCTTCTTTAGTCTTTATGCTTTCCACTGCTGGATGTAGGCCTCCCCCGTTGATCGCCACTTCTACCGGTCCTTTACCTCTTACTGCCATGTCATGCCTGCCGTTCTTTTTAGATGCTTCGTCCATTTTTCCGGTGGACGTCCCATTGGTTGTTTCTTTGGCGGCCGCCATTGCATAATGGTTTTGGTCCATCCATCGTCGCTCATTCTGGCAAGATGACTTGTCCAATTCCATTTTAGCGACGCTATTCGTACCATGACATCGGTGACTTTCGTTTGCTGTCGGATCCACTCATTTGTCATTTTGTCTCAGAGTGAGATTCCTAGCATTGCCCTTTGTGCCACTCTCAACTTGTTCGCTGATGTCGTTGTTATCGTGAGAGTTTCGGCTCCGTATGTCAGCACTGGCAGCACGCACATGGCGAACACCTACCTTTTCAGACTGTTGTTCATGTTGCACTTGAATATATACCGCAGTTTACCAAACTCTGTCCAACCGAGTCCGGTTTATCTTCTGATTTCGGCCATTTGATTGTCGAGATAGAGCTTCATGTCGTGGCGGAGGTACTTGTATGAGCTTACGATTTCGACTTCCGACTTCCTCGTCCTACTTTGCGAGCTCTGACAGCATATGTATAGATTTCGTTATGATTTTCGTCTTCGATATGTTCATCTTCAATTTTCTGCGATTTATCATTGAGCAGTGTCAGCATCGTTTCAATCTGTTCCAGGGATGTTGATATCAGGACAATGTCGTCGGCAAATCGTCGGCCTCAGAAACTTTCCATTAACGTTGATTCCCATTTAATTCCAATCAAATTTTTTGACGACAGCTTCCAGAGATGACGTGAACAGTTTCGCTGAAATGGTATCTCCTTGACGGACTCCTCTTCCAGTTCAAAATTTATTGGTGGCTCTGTGAAGTTTCATACATAACGTTGCATGCTCATAGATATATTTGATCATAGCGCATATCTTGAATCGATCCGACATTCGTCCAAGGAGTCTTTAATTGACCATATCACAACCGAATCAAAAGCTTTCTCGAAGTCTGTGAACCACAGGGCAATGTCAATTGTGTATTCGTTGCACTTCCCTATAAGACTCCTCATCACCTGTAAATGGTCATTTGTACTGAAACCAGATCGAAATCGGACTTGTTCTGTCGGCAGAAAAAAGTCTAGCTTCTTCGTGATCCTTTTCGTTATCACCTTCATAAAGTGCGTGTACACGTGCGAGAGCAAACTGACAGGCCTGTAATTTTCTAGTTTCATAAGGTCTCGCTTCTTGTGGAGCACAGTGATAACTGTACTCTCCCATTCTGATTCTGATTCCGGTATTTTCTCTTTTTTTCCCGCTATTTTCTCTTTTTCGAGACACTTGTTGAACAGAACAGTTACCATTTCTAGCAGTATGGGTCCACCTTCTTTGATGGCTTCGATCGGAATGTCATCGTCATCTGGAGCTTTCTTGTTTTTCATTTCGTCTAGAAGCCTGTACTTCGTCGATCGTTATGTCTGGCAGTTCTTCGGATCCGATGTCCATTATTACCGCTCTTGTTAGCGTTGATTCTGCAGGTGGTTTGGGCCAAACCAAGGTCAATAAGTCGTCATAGAACTCTCGTGCGATATTCACTCAATTTAAAAATTTGCCTGTTCCCGTTTATCTGCTGTGGCCAGTTTTACATTGTACTGTTGCAGATCAGTCTTCATTTTCTTGCTGATGGCTTTCGTTATGTCTCGGTATTCCACAGTGTCTCGGTTACCACCTTTCACCATTTTCAGCCTGTCCGCTATCAAGACTAGCGTTTCTTTGCTGAGTTTTGACTCTGTAATGCGTGTAGATCGGCATCTGGTTTCCAGGAAACCTTTCACTGAGTCTACTATTTTCGTGTTGAGCCCATCAATTGTGGTAGTTTGTGTATCAACGCCGTTCAGATCTTTTCTTTGAATTCAGCACTTTGTTATTTCAGGCGATCGATGTTCAGGACGACTTTCTTCATGACGATTCTCTCTCTTTCTGTTCTTGTGTTCAAGACAACCTTGGATCGCACCATTCGACGATCGCTACCCGTTGTGAATCTATTTATCACAATAAAATTTTGGGCGATCGACTTGCTCTTCGATATGAACAAATCGATCTCGTTCTTTGTCCTGACGTCCGTACTGGTCCAAGTCCACTTCCTTTGAAGCTTACCAGGGAAAAACGAATTCATTGCGAAGATGTTTTGTAGTTGGAGTAAATTGAGCAAAGTATCTCCTCGCCCGTTCCTTTGGGCGTAACCAAAAGGTCCAATTGATGTTTCTGCAACATCTTCCATTTTTTCATATTTGGCATTGAAATCGCCGATCACTAACTGATATTGTGCTTCGATCAACGTTTGCTGATGAGCAGTCCTGCACCATGCATTGACGTTTGAATAATGAGCTACGTATTGCGCATGTATACCATTTAGAACCCTGTACACCATTTAGAACCATCATTTAGAAACAGCATGAATGATTTAACAAAATACGTCTATTCGTCTTCTAGACAATGTAAACAGAGAAAGAAATATAAATGTGTAATTAAATGCCAATAATAAACAAATTAATAAATGTAAATTAAATCAATACAGCCTTGATGGCGGTTTGGCAGTAAATACCATTATACAGGCGGTGGATATGATAAGAGTAACTGAATGCGTAATGGGCACAGAGATTACAATTATCGAGTAACTACAACTTAATGTAATGTGCAGTATCTAGAAGTATTCACACGAGTTATATAGGAGCTTGATTTATCCTACTGTACGGCTCTATTTGGAGCAACCACACGACGTTTATGACCTGACGAGGTTTCTTCACACTATCCTATGTAAATCCCGGTCCTTACGTGACCACATAACATATAATTCCGTTGTTAGTGGTATTCCCACGGATTGTAATAGAATGCAGCAGTAAACAGTAGCAGCGAGCAGCAATTACGCTGTACATTATAGCTACTAGTGAATGGCACCAGCCGACTTATCAATACTTCCTCACACACGCGCATACGTGCAAATTCGTCATACATACTATCATGCATAGAGACAATAAAGTAAGCGACAGTACATCTCTCTCTGACTTCTTGTTGGTTTTCAATATTTACAAATAATAAACATTCAAGTTCATTGTTAGATTAGGATTCCTAAATCCTATTTAATCGATTTAATTTATTTATCATGAAGAATTATGAAATCTAATGGATTTAATCTATTTAATCTATGTCTCATAGAATGCTTTATTGCACATTCCTTTTCGGTATCATGCTGTCTTTCAATGTTAATCCATGTGGGCCCTGCGTTAGTATTTGGCAACGAATATTTGGGTATTTTAGAAAATGATTTACTCAAACGTTTCACCTTTTACATCTCAGATGGCGCTACCAAAGCATAGGTAAATATTTCTTCTTTCAACTTTATCAACTACTTGGAGTTATAATAACATTTAATAATTTTTAATGTGTTGATAAATAGTTGTCTCCAAATGTGACATTCAAAGGTGTACATATGTTTTGTGTAAGCCAAACTGCTACTTTACTTATTTAGTTGTTGGATAATTTTCTGCATACAGATATTGTCAAAGGGTGTATGTTTTTATTTGGATTAACATATTTTATTCATATAACCTATTTTAAGTGCTACGTCAACCATATTCTGAAAGTTACCATATAGTAACGCTATGACTTGACATTACCTACATTTTACAGAAAAATGTTCGTGCTAATATATGTTTACTTTAGCGATATGGCGGTATTTCGGGAGACATTCTTGTAAGTAGTACATTAGAGGAAAGTCCATGGCCTTTGAATATAGGATCTGGTCTCTTAAGACTTCTTCAGGTTCTTTAGCACTTCTCATAAATTTCGATCTTTATGAAGGGCAGTATCCACATGTGCAAATGAGAAAGAAATCATTTTTGGAAAATTGACAGAACTATTTATTCGTATGAAATTCCTTAAAACAAGCAAAGATTGCCTTACAATTATTTCTTTCACAACTTATTTGAAAGTGCAACTCTTTTAAATTACTCGAGTGGAAATGTGTACAGAGCAACTGGTACAATACGCAAAAATCGTCTCCCTAAAACCCTAGCGTAGCATTGGCTTATTATGAGATTGTTCCTATTGAATTAGTTAAAAAGTTTTATCAAAAAGATAAAAAACGCTTATTCAGATACAAAGACGACACATAGTAGGCGAATCTAATCAACACATGTGCAGAACTGATCTCATGGATGAAAACTTGCTAGTCACAGGATTTTCATTAGGAGGAAAAAATGGTAGCGGTGCCTCTTTACTTGGATGTTTGATATGATAATTGAAAATTCCTGGATTCTTCATAAAAACGCCGGAAATATTGTTACACAGCTATCGCACAGGTGTACTTATTTAGATGTCGAATACCTAGAAAGGGTTCTGGCAGACTGTCGTCAGTGTTGTTTAGCTCATCGGAAAATATATTCAGCGATGATACTATGCACGATCGAATGGATCGTTTTTTAGTTCCCACAGAAAGCAAAAAAAATTAGGCGCTGTGCTGTAGAAAAGTCTTTTGCTACAATTAGAACTATGTGCAACAAATGTAATGTTGGCTTGTGTCTAGAATGTAACTTTATTTTACACACAGGATAATAAATGATAAGAATTTATACAAGTGAATTTAGTATAATGGTAACACATGGTAACGTCTCTTCTTGATCTTCTTAACATTTAAAATATTGTTAAATTTAAAATATCTTCTTATATATAAAAATTTGGCCTGCGTATGTTTATCCTCGCAATACACAAAAAGTATTGTATTGACTGACTTGAAATTTGAAATTTTGATACAACGTTGCAATCTAATACCAAAGTTTGTTTTTATATACTTATAATGCAGCAACACTATAGGGGAACACATAGTCAGACCATATATTCGTCATACGAGAACAGTTATTAAACACAGGAATGCGGGAGAACTGAAATACTAGAAATCGGGAACACGAAGCGTGACCGGGTTTAGCTCGTTGTAAAATAAAATTTTCAACTTTGTCTTAAAATGAAGCTGCAAGAAGAAAATATTGGGATTATTTTCTGCTTTCCAATTTGAAAAAATTACTCCATCGTGAAAGCGTTTCCAACAATGTAGAGGTAGAGTCTGCTCACTATAAACACTACAGATAGTGTATCGAAGATATTGAACATCGCTGGGACAAGTATATTGAACTCTTTTTATGTTATTTTCTTTCTCTATTAGTTTTAGAGTTACATTTCAAGATTGGTGAAATCATGCAGAAGCCATCGAAAACACATCTAAAATTTTTAGATAAAATCAAAATCACACTACTGCAGTCTTTCATGTGCATATGAATGCCTTACCACACTCCATGCCACATGCTTTTAAAAAAAATAGATCTCTTGCGGGAACTTCATAAATATTCTCATGGAACTTCTTTACTAAATATTAAACAAAGCGATTCGAGATATTTTTGTTCTTTACTAATAGAGTGAAAACCCATTCAGCAAAAATCTCCACGTCCATTTTTCAGAGAAATAAGTTCTTTAAAACTTAATAACGCCGCCATTCTAAAACTTAAAAAAAAGCCGCCATCGTATATTATTCCAAATTTAGTAACAATAAATTTTGATAATTACGGGTTTTGGGTAATGTGTTACACACATCATACACAAGAATATCATTGCATTTTACATCTTCTTAGGTCATATGGAATACAAGCAAATAGGTCATGATTAGGTTAAAAGATTGCTCAGGCTTTTGTGTTGGACACACCTGTATATATTTCCGATGTTATCATTTATTGTATAATGGATTATCTTCGAGATCTACTTTACATTCTTTTGATGTGTTAATTCCACATGACAGTTTTAAGAAATGTATACTTTGCCTTCATCTTTATTCAACCTTACATTTATGTTCCAGTTTCGATTTAATAAGGAGCGATAAAAAAATTATTGTGTTATCCACACACAGCCAGGTGTACATAATATGACATTTATAAAATGAGACTTATACAACTCAATGTTTTCTGATAAGATTAAAATGAAATCTCTTTACAATTAATAAAGACAGGATAAAAATATAATTAGTAAGTGAAATATATTCACCCCAATGATAAATACATGAAAAACTGATACAGATTAATAATTTAAATAACAATAAATTATGAATAAAATAAGATTTTCAAGGTGCATCTATAATATCAAAGAGAGTTTTCTGACAATTAAAAATTATTTCACTTCACTCTCACTGGACAATTCGACTTTGTTCATGGATTTTGAGTAACTAGGAAAAATTCTCAGTAACTAAGAAAAACTCGTTGAAATATCCTTATCAGATATTTTGGCACTAAGAACCTGTAACAAAGCATGGTACTAGAAATAAATTAAACAGAATAAATTAAGCAAAATCCAGCACTGGAAAAAGCCAGTTAATGAATTTAAACAAATTTATTGCTTAAAGATACGAACGCGCCGCGTCCTCACGCATAGCTAAGCATACATGCAGCAGAGATTGGTGTTACATTTGGTGTGTTGTACACGCTGTTGTACACCTATGTTTAATATGTATGTACGCTTTTCGTATGTGATAAGTAGGTAAATAAATATAGGAGTTGTGGCTATGCAATAATATGATAATAAGCGAGTTTCATATGAACTAAGCAACATATGGACCCCTTATGCATATTACTATGTATTAGGGGTTATGGTGGGGGATCAGTAATAAATTATACAATAATGAATGATACGGCGGAGAATGTCTGGTAGTTGGTGATAGAGTACAGTCCGATCACTTTCCCTTACAGATTGAATGGGGGACCTGTAAGGAAATAGAGAAGGTGCATTTATAGAGAAAAGCATTTATATGGACTCAATAGAAATGACATTGGATGGAAGGCATTCCATTTAGTGGAACGAAATGGTATGGTATAAAATCCCTTTCAAGGACGGAACAGAAAGCCGTGTTGGGTTCGACCACTTAATGCGTAAGTATGATATTCTGTCAGCTAAAACACCCACCCACTGGCACATCTGTTTCCCATGTTCCGGGATTCGACAAAACCAAAATGAAAACCTTTTTTATTGTACTCGAAGAAACAATGACATCCACATGTATCTTCCAAATCGGACATAAAATTTGGATGAAATTGGGTTGTAAAGCAAAATGCCAAACACTGAAGGCTTAAAGGGGAAAAGACAGCTTGGAACTCTCATCTCGGCTGCAAAAGGTACACTTGTCACACTGATTGCTTGTATGAGTACAGGCGGCCAAAATTTGTGCCCCATATGCTTATTTTCCAACGAACCAACTGTTTAAATTAACCCATATTGCGTAACTCCCCGGGTCAATTGATGACTGCCATCTCAGCGGATGGATTCAGAGCTATCTCGTCACTATATGGTTTATTCATTTTATCAGCTGAGTCTGCAGTATTGCTCATTCTTGATGGGCACTAATCGTACACTAGAAATTTGGAAGTATTGTTGAATACACGGGAAAGTCATGTAACTATCATTTGTTTGCCCCCCTCATGCAACACACAAAAAACAACCATTATGTAATACATTTGAGGGACCATTAAAATCTTACTACAGTGTAGACAATTTTTGAGACGCTTTTCTCATGGTGATCATCGTCACTGCTTCTGATATCGATGAATTATTAGGCATGGATTACGTAAATTTTATGACACGTGAAATTACGGTTTTCGTGCAATTTTATTTGCACAATCAGTCTTCTCCGAAACTGACTGCATTGAGGCAGCAAAAGAAAATGGAGCTTATTAGGATAACGAAGTTGTGAGGCCCGCTAATCTGGTACATGGATGGTAAAAATTTAAAGATTCACGCACAAATTTAGCAACTATAACCGCAGAACAAGTTTTGCCAAAACCAAGCAGAAGTAGGCATGATAATCCGGAAGGCATTCTGCCTGTTTCATTGACTAGAAAAGTCATAACAAATCGCTGGCGAAAAGCCTCTTTTATCTACTGTTGTCTGACTGGTTCACCTTAGTAGAAATTTTTGAGCTTGCAGTTGAGAAGGAAAACATCGAAAGACAATTAAAAAATTGTTTAAGTAAAAATTGAAACCTGCAAAAGAAAAGCCCAAAGAAACGTCAAAATTCGTCAAGACAAATATCAGAAGAAAAATAAGGATAAGGAAAAGTCCTGTTCAGATGATGATGGGGGGTCTATTTTTTCCGTGGTATCAGTTCTAAGAGAGGTAGAAGTGACCCTCAGAATGAAGACGTGGAGTGCATTTATTGTTGTGATAAATGTTTATCTGAACCTGATGAGCAATTGATCGAGTATATGATGTGCAAAAATTGACACATTTGGATTTGTCGGGTTTTGAGAAGACCGTCTGCATTTGCGACTTTTAGTATTTTTTACATGTCAAGATTAAATTAATTTCAATTTTTTTAACTTTGTTCAATTACATCTTTTGCCTTTGTACATACTTTAAATTCGTCTAATTTAAATTTTAGCGTGGTTTCAATTTTGTATGTTATTTTTTAAATGTTATATAATTATTCAGAATTTTATAAATACATTCCATATTAAAACTTCGTTTTCTGCATTTTCTCCCATAAAATTTATTATTTTATTTCATTTATTTCCCTCAAAATGCCTTCGAGAAGGTCCTATATATTAGCAGGAAAATTAACAATTGTTGAATATGACGAGCCACGGAAATCGAGGAGCAAGTCAATAGCTTTTCAATAAATGACGCAATTGTCCGATTATGGCGAAAAAGCAACGAATCTTTAAAAATCATGCCTAGGAAGAAAAAGGCGAATCGAATTACAACCTACTTTTCCAGAACTAGAAAAAACTTTACTGGAATGGGTCGTGGAGAAGAGACAAGAAGGCATCGGGATTTTATATACTGAAATTAGGCTGAAAGCCCTAGAAATGAAAAAATCTTACGAGAGCGCAAACGAATTCAATGCTTCGTATGAATGGGCAGTTTGGTTCATGAAACGACATGGGTTTTCAGTTCGTAGAAGACTGTAGATATGATAGGTAAAACATAAAACTTAGTCAATTCAAACAACTAGACATGAGAAATCTATTGGGACGTATGCGTCAACCGACTCTCTTAGCCGTTGCGGAATGGATATTTTTGACAAGGAATGAATTAAATCCTCCTAGTATTAAACATAAGAATCGGTAGAGGAGTACGACAGGGTGATACTATGTTACGGTGATCAGATCGGTGCTCGGTGTGTCACTTCGTGAGCACGTTAGAAATGAGGACTTACGGGCGAGAACAGGAGTCACGGATGTTATCTAC
>WYDF02259216.1:0-19465 GCA_009867245.2 Adranes taylori
TTTATTAAAAGAAAAACTTTAATATATAATTTTTTATCAGAATTTTTAAGTAGCAATCGCAGCAACGCGCGACGGGTTAGCTAGTATATATATAAATGTAAGATGCACACATCAGATCAGAATCAAATTAGATACTATATTAAATTTGCAAGTAAATTTACATGTTTCCTGTAGCTACTACCAGATCAGATTTTGTGATTCACTAAATATAAAAAAACCATTTGTGTATTTCAACTCCAAAAATTATTTTTATATATTTTCCACAAACTCAATTTTAATCCAAAATCTTTATAAACAATCAAAAGATCAATTTTTCTCATATAAAATGATTTATTCGAACAACAATCAAGAAAATAATATAATTAATAGCCAAAAATATAATTTCTGATAATAAAAAACACAGGTACACAAGCAACACCAATTAGGAATGCCTGGATAGTATACAACAACAATTATACTCGAATAAGTGATTCTAGTCCATTGTGATTCTAATCCATTGTGATTCTAGTCCATTAACAATTATGTGTACAAGTTTACACGATTAAACTTTAGTCATCCAAATTATTTACTATAATGTTACTAAAATTTTATTAACTTAGTTAAATTTTATTATTTCCGAATGAACTTTGCTCGGAATTTAACAATGACAATTTATAACAGTTGAGTCTTTATGAAAAAAAAAAAACTTCCACTGATTGAACTCATATTTAAATAAAAAATAATAACCAATTAATTCTGAATAATTTAAATCCACAAAATAAAGTAACATCCTCAAAATTACTTCAAATATAAAGTTCTATCCTAAATAATTCAACAATAAATAACTAAAACTCATTTTAAAGCACCGTATTAGCCAACTAACAAAATACGAGTATTTTAACTAAAAATACCAAAAATACTGTACATCTACTGTACTTTCTAGTGCTACTTCCTTACATTGTGTTATTTTACCTTCTTAAAATGAAAATGTGAACATAATTTCAGCATAAAAATTCGTTAACAGCTATAAAGTTTCGCAAAAAGATAAGGTTACTGATAGCGAAAGTGTTAATAAATTGGGGCATTATTCTCTCGGGAGAATATTCGAAGTTAACATTAGGGGTTTAAAATGAATAGTTTAAACGAGCATTATGATTATCAATTAAATGACTCTTAGTTATGCGTTTATTTACAATTTTTACATGATTACTTTAATATGTGAAATAGGTTAATAAAGAAACTAGATTTGAAATATAAAATAATTTACTAACATGTTACATGTTTAAATATTAAGTCTCTCGACTTTAAGTATTAAATTTGTCGTAAATAAGTATTGAATATGAATTTCACGAAAATAATACAATTTACATATATATACACCTCGGAAAACAAGCCCATACCAGGTCGTTGAAGATCTATAAACTTAGCATTGACTTCTATTAGTGCAATCACTTTCGTAGATATAATGAACTGTATCGTTGATTGTGTGTTTAACAAAATATATTGAATCGGAATGTCTCTAATAAACACGTAGTGTTTACTATTTACCTATCAGTTTAATAATTATACCAAACTAGATACATGAATCTAAATACCTAGTTTTGCAATAAAATAGATTCTTTGTTATTAGGTGGCTATGTTTTTTATACCATTAAAATTCCTTCTTTGCGCTTTCGCTTTTAGGGTCATCTTTATTTATGTGATACAAAATTGATGAGTGAATTGTAGAATTGTATGTGAGTTGAAATTTAATCCCATAAATTATAAAAAAATATATTTACCTCCATCTCTATTTGTATTCCTAAGAACAGAAGTGTATGTTTCATTTTTGGACCATGTCGGACATCCAGGTTGGTGATAACCTCCATTTACATAAAAATCAACTGCTCCCTGTCTCGTGACGTAGCCCATAACTGTTGTATCAGTGTGGACAACAACTACATTGCTGGCACTATTCACTGATAGCCTATTCGGCTGAAACAGATTATTTTCCATATAAGCAGTGGCGGGATCAAGAACAATTATGCGTGCAAGACGATGACCAGTTTTCATCTGTAGGTAGCGACTTATATGACTACATGTGTGTGCACCCAATGAATTACCAATTACAATTATCTTTTTAAGGTCAAAGTTATATGCCTTATTTAAATCTATCATAATATTGCTTGCATAATCACCTAAAAATATAATGGATAATGTTTTTATTTCGTATTGCAAATGCAATTACAAAAACTCAAAGATTGGTCAGTCTTTCATATACCTGAAATTAGCAGTACACAGTTTTTCCAATTAGCAGTTTTGCCTTCCAATACGTCGACTGTACACTTAGAAAGCACTGGACATTAAGAAAAGCTCCAAAGAAACTAAGTAGACTATATCTTTATATATTAATTAATAATAGATAAAAACAATCAAGACTCTTCTAGATGCAGATATCATTCCAATCGTAATTATGATACTCCATAGTTAATATCAAATTAAAGAAACCAAGAAACTCCAAAAAATCAACAAAGTATTAATGAATATTCTTATGGAACCAGACACATCAAGTAGGGTTCCGACCGAATCAATAACAAACTACAAAATATAGATGTTGACATTAACACCAGTATAAATGTATTTTAGGAATACATAAAAATACATTGTGACTGCAGCAATCTTTAGAGGCAACCAGAAGAAAAAAATTACGGAATGACTGAAGAAACGTTTACTTAATGTATATTTAACTACTGTATGAAAAAAAAAATTAAAAAAAAACAGAATTACGAAAACGAAAATCACAAAAAAATCCGCTACAAAATAAACATTGAAAAAACGAGTGAATTGGAAGCCCGGTACTAAACTATCTAAGCACTTAGAACGTGGTGATCTAGGTACAAATCAATTAGAGGCTGCCTGCAAGGAACATGATATTACACATTCACAATTCAAATGTATTGAAGATTGTCATAAAGCAGATAAAGTATTGGAAATCTTCGCGTGGCAGAGGTAATCGAAAAATTCAACATTTGGTGCAAAGGGCGCTTCTTTAGTTGTGGGTACCGCAATGAAAGGTAAACGAAAACTTGGAATGGGAATTAAATTAATACGAGTTTCTTTACGAACCGTTGTCGTTTATGTGTCGTCATGCGCCGCGGTTCACAGTAAAGTAAAGAATCCAATTAAAAATAGAATTCTCAACTCCATAAAAAACTGAGAGAGTGACTAAACATTCTAAGCAATTCTATCGAAATAAAAATACTACAAGTGGTAGTTAAAGCTGCAAATGTTGTGAAAATTATATTGAATTTATTGTTAAGCATAGAGTAGCCACAAAGCCATAGATCATTGGAATTGTTGAATTAATTAATATAAAAGAGTACTGGAGTCTTTACATTATTATTTAATAAAATTGGGGCAATTTGACCTTTCCTTTCCAAATTAACAACTCAAAAACCCAAATTAACAACTCAAAATTAACACGTTCGATTTTCGACGTATAATGATAATAAGTCATGCGCTTAAAATATTAAAAATATTTCACGAGAGAATTGATGATGTTCAGTTGTGGTTCTTGAATGGTATGAAATGGGTATGTTGTTCTGCATTTTGGTACATTGAGAGGCATTGTTCTGCATTTACATCTGTAAAAATTTTTACCTCTGTTTCGTGAACAGTGGTTTCAAGCTTTTGATATAATTCCACATGAGTCACATTTTGAATTGTTGTAATGTGATTTGTCTCGACGCTATTTCACTTTATTCGAACAAGCCGAAAAGGAGTTTTAAGCAAGTTTTACAAAATCAGTGAAAACATGATAAATAGCACCTGATTTTCGATGATTTAAACATCATTGGTGTGAGAAATCAACGCAATAGGAGAAGATTGAGAATTAACACTAAAAGGATCCAATCGATGATGACTCCAAATCACATTTGGGAGAATGCTACTAGAATATTTCAGTTGACTATTTAAAATATTGTCAAAGCTAAAATTGTGAAATTATTGAGGATTAACTGTACATAATGCAATCTTTATATTACATTATGTTCTTACGTTGTAACAAATAATAATATACTATGACTTCTTATTTAATAATTTGTATTCTAATTTTTTATGAGAATATATGAATATATATGAAAAGTATAAATAGATATTTTATTCATTAAAGAATTTGAGAAAAGAAATTCATGTAACAAAAGGCGACACCTATATATAAAATTACTTGGAATCATGAGGAATAATATGTTTTACATTACAAAAATGAATAAATAGGTGATGTCATTTCAATATAATTTCGCTAGAAATTCTTTGTCCAAGGTTATGACGAAATTTTATCGAACACTATAATGTCATTTCAGGGAAATTCGACGTCATAGAGCAATACTAATGCAAAATTGTAGATTGGTGCAGCTCACAAATTTAATTATCAATAAGAAATGTAGGTTCTGATTTGTCTTTTGCGAATAAATAAATATTAATTTGCCTCAGATATTTCTCTAGAAAGTTTTCAGGAACCCCTGTGAAATTTATTAGGATCGTGAAAGAGTTATATGAGGATACGAAAGTGAGAACAAGGGGGATAAGTCTGATTGGTTCGAAAGAAAAAAGGGAATAAGTCAGGGGTGTCCGTTAGAGGAAAGAGCAAGGTAGTGGGATAGTGATAGAAAAACAAAGAATATGGTGATTAGGATACGCAGGTGATATTGCATGCATGGCGGGGAAAAAAGAAGATTAATAAGATGATTGAAAAAGTAAACTAGTGTAAAGAGGACTGAGAGTGTATGCAGAAAAAATGAGAGTAATGGTACGCATAAAATGGGGAGGATATAGCAGTAGGGATAGTTTTTTCTTGGATGGTAAGGAAATAGGCAGTGTAAATAATTTGAAATACTTAGGATTTTTGTTGAGCTACAATGGAAGTTGCTATGAGCATGTTCAAATGGTGGTGAAAAAGGAAAAGGTACATCCGGAGAGGTTAAGATGTGTATGGGCTAGAAACTCAATAAAGATGAGGTTGTTGACAATGGATGTATGTATTAGAAGTATTTTGTTATATGGCGCTGACGTGTGACGTGTAAAAGAGAGAATGTACATTGACGGAATTATTGTGGGTGTGCTTCAAATCCTTGAAAGATTATGAGTTGAAGTTGAAAGATAAATGCTAGCAGAAATAGTAAGGAATGAATGATGGCATTTTATATGCTGGAATTCATTAAGGAATTTGAGAAAAAAAAAACTAATGTAATAAAGGGCGACACGTGTATATAAAACTGCTTGGATTCTTAAGGAATTTAAAATATGTTTTACATTACAAAATTGAATAAATATTTGCTGTAATTTCAATATAATATCGGTAGAAAGTCTTTGTTCAAGGTTATGAGAAAGACGTGATTTGACCGATGACTATAAGGTCATTTCAGAGGAATTCGTCGTCAGAATGCACTACTAATCATAATTGTAAATTGGTACAGCTCACAAATTACTTATAAGGAATGTAGATTTGATTTGTCTTTTGCGAACAAAGAAATATTTTAATTTAGGTTAGATATTTCTCAGGAAAGGTTTCAGAAGTAGTTATGCCTGTGAAGTTTATTATGTTTGTGAAAGAGTTGTATGAGGGTACGTAAGTGAGAGCAAGGGTGGGTAAGTCTGACTGGTTCGAAATAAAAAAAGGGGTGGCCGTTAGGTAGAAAGTTACTTTATGTATATCTGTTAGACTTAGAAGAGGATTTGAGGAAAGAGCAAGCTGATGAGATAGTGATAGGACAAGAAAGAATATGGCCATCAGGATACGCAGGTGATACTGCATGCATGGCGGGGAGAAAAAAGGGGATTAATAAGATGATTGAAAAAGTAAACAAGTATATGAGCCAAAGAGGTCTGAGAGTGAATGCAAAAAAAACGAAAGTAATGGTATGCACAAAAAAGGGGAAGGTATAGCAGTAGGGATGATTTTTTCTTGGATGGATAGGATTTATGTTGAGCTACAACGGAAGTGGCTCCTTACACCATTTGAACATGCTCATGTTCAAATTGTGGTGAAAAAGGAAAAGGTACATACGGAGAGGTTAAGATGTGTAAGGGCTAGAAAATTTAGAGACTCAATAAAGTTATGGGGCTGTAAAAGAGGGAATTAAATGGACGGAATTATTGTGGATGTGCTTCAAACACTTGAAAGATTAGGAGTTGAAGTTGAAAGATAAATGCTAGCAGAAATAGTGAGGAATGAATGATGGCATTTTATATGCTGGAATTCATTAAAGAATTTGAGAAAAAAACACTAATGTAATAAAGGGCTAATGTAATAAAGGGATAGAAAACTAGTAAATTCCTATAGAAAACTAGTTTTTGAAATATCTACAAAAAAAAAATAGGATCGATTCTCTTTTCAAAAGTAAGATAAGTAGAATATTTCGGACATATACTGAGAAAGCTCAAATATGTTGTATATTGGACGAGCGTTGATCTTTTACTTCTACGAGAATTCATCTTCTTCCAAAATAACCGAAGTTGTTAGTTGTATTTCATCGCATATTAAAATAATTCTTGAAAAGCGCAATTCATTTTGAACTCTGTCCTGTACAACATACGTTCCTTAGATAACATGGCATTTATATATTGAACTGAAATAGGTCAAACGAGTTTTATATCTGAATAATACCTTTTTATGCATTCTTTGTAACATGGAATATTTTTTTACATTAAGAAGTTCTTTTCCTAATCGGAGAGTCTTTTCCTAATCTATGTTCCGATGTTGACAACAAATCCTAGGAGTTTGCGCGACAACAAATAGACAATAATCGACAATATTTGAGCTATGAAATTTAAAAACAAAATTCGGATTCTTGCCGGACTTGTGGATCGGAAATTCCATACTATAATATTTGATCGTCAAGAAAACCGAACATATACTTGATCGCGAGCAGGACCGCAAGACCACGAGCAGATCGGCAACGAATTTTGATACGCACCCTTCGTTGCGAATACCCTTGTCAAGTATATCTCAGATATCATTTTATTACTTATTCATCGTCTTATTTTGAGCATTCTCTCATTATGGTTGAATGAATACGGTGAAGGAAGAATTATTAAAGTCAAACTTTAATTCTTCCTTCACCGTCATATTTAATAGCGAAGATGCTCTCGTTGGGAATATCCCAGAAAATTGAAAGTACCCCTTCAACGGTGTAATTTTTTTTTGTACTATGGTTCAACCATCTTTAGCGTTTAACGGTATTTGCGGCTGCGTATTGTTCAGTTTGGATAAGTGTTCTTACAGCCCTTATTTAGTTTTAGAACAAACAAAGTGTGAAGATTTTGTCGAAGAATCGATCAATATTTTATACTAAAACCAAAGTTTTATCGTATGTTTCATGATATCAGATCAAGCAATAAATACTTCCGATTTACAATATTACTAAATTAACTAGTTTTGTCAATAATATACTAACCTACTTTATAAAGATTTAGAATAGTATCTATATATCTGGGTAAACCTGAAATTTTTGAATAATCCAAAGTCAAAACATTGAATCTATTCGTCCTAACGAGAACATCGCTTAAATTTTTCACGGACTCACGAAATGCATTTTGCCCATAACCATGTGTTACTATTCTAATAGGCCGTGAAAAATTGAGCATTTTTATGTTTGTCATATTTTGAAAAGTAATGTCCCCATTGTCGTGAAGAGTCCATAGATAGAATGTTGCTGGTGGCCATATTCCAGACCCAGGTTTTTTCTTACATAACATCTGTTCCTGTCCTCTACTCCCTGTCATTTCTGAATCTGGTGTATCTGGTAGAGACGTTGCTTTATCCGATGCCACTATTGTGAAAGGCGCAAAATACAATGCTAAAATATACAAAAAATCACTAACGTTAACAATTATCTTCATAAAGATTAACTGTCATGGTAATTATTTGGATGTTATACTGTTGCAAAAACCGACAGTAATGGTATGCAAGAAAAGAAGGTATATCAGTACGAATAAATTTTGCTTGGTTTTTAAGAAAATAAGGACTAAAGCATTTCAAATATTTAAGATTCATGTTGAGCTACAATAGAAGTTTTAATGAGCATGTATTGAAAAAGGCAAAGGTAGCTATAGAGAGGTGTTTGTGGGCTACAAGATTTGGAGACTCAATGTAGATCAGGTTGCTGATAATGGATGTATGTGTCGATGTATGAGAAGTAATTTGTTATAAGTTGAAAGATCAACGCCAGCAGAAATAATGAGGAATTAATATTGCATTTTAAATACTGGAATAAGGCAATGGAGAAAGTAGTAAGATATTAAAGAAGGATAATGAAGGACGAAAGTAATAGAATTGGGGAGACATTGTTTTGGAAAAGTTGGGAAGATTAAAAGAATGGGGAGAACTTAAGTGAATGGGAAAATAACAGAAAGAGGGTATATGAAAGGATAGGGTGGTCGAGTGAAAGATGGTTTGAGAAAATGTGTAGATGCAGAAGAGAGTATGAATGAGGTAGAAATGAGGATAACTGATATAGAAATGCAAGAAAGATAGTTAGGAATTAGAGAGAGAGAGAGAGAGAGAGAGCAAATACAATATGGCATATTATGAATAAGGATAGTACATGATATAACGTACATGATAGCCGTTATTACAATGGAGGAAAAAAGGTTGATTGCAACGTTTAGGTGCGGGAGTTAGGAAAGACGGTATAGGTTCTGGATAAAAAAAAAGATAATAGAATGTGTCGGATACATGTGAAAAGAATTTGAAATTATTGGGCGAATGATTGGATATGAGTCGATTGGAGTGACATAGCAAGAAGAAGTTGGAAGAGAAGATAGACTTATCATGGAAAAAATAATAAAGGGCAGAAAGAGGAAAGTGTAGGATAAAGGGTGACAGAAAAGTAGAAATAATTTGTGAAAGGAAGAGGACATGACTGAAAGGATATGCAGGTTATATGGGAGAGATGAGGAATAAAAGGAGCATTTAATAAATACATGTACGAGTAGAATGGTAATGAAGAAAAAAGGGGTTTGGTGTGGAATGTACAAGTGTGGGAGAAAAAGTAAAAAGTATCGAAATAAAAAAATAATTACAGAAAAAAAGTAGGGGGAAGGGTAGTGAGGGGATGAAATCAAGTGAGGGGAGAGATTCCGTATTGCTTCCATGAAAGATAACGGAAGAGTTAGAATAATTTTTGGAAATAAGTTATGTTTGATTTAGTTTTGGTGTACTATTGTATTTTGATGACAATAAAGGATTATACTACTACTACTTTTTTCAAGGTTAAATTATTCCGTAATTAAAGCGTCCGTTTGAGTATGTGACGCTTGATAATTAAAGAATTTTTGATACAGAACTCAAATACAAAATAAATTATTTCAAATATAAATAATACAAATCGTTAAAACAGTATGCACCTATAAACTTGCCAACGTCGGGTTCTGTAAGTCATGTTGAGACCATATAAATGCATTAGCTTGCTGACCAAACAACAAAATCTATGCAAATTGAATTTTTAAATTTTAAGAAAATTAAAAATAGCATATTTACGCCTGAGCTTGATTGGGATAAATCAAACTCAGGTCCTTTCGAGATGTCCCAGGTACTTTGGAAAAAATCATTCACTAAAATCGATTATTTCGGGCCTGAGTTATTTCCGTAACACATGCAAATACACACAGACGCACAGTTATTGAAAAATATTAACTTTATGCACATTTTGAACAAAGAATTTTTTTGTATTGTGTGCGTATAAATATACTGCAATAATATAAAAATAAAAGTCAAATGAAAGATGAAAGTTAAAAATATTTTTAATTACATGTTGATTGCGGCCCCGGCGAGTGCAAATTCGTGATAGTGCGTTAGTTTATTATCGCATTTGTAGAATGGGAGCCTTTGTGCAAAGGCTGGAGAAAGTGTTACTCCTATTACACCGACCAAAGTGATACGAACCAGAAGTCTTTCAAGGAGAGAAATGCAGAAATTATTAAGTAAATGGATAAGAGGATCGAAATTAAAACTCCATGCCTCTGAGTCCTCAAATCATAATGAATAAATCACTCTATCTATTTTATATGATCTATGAGATTATTTAAAATCCCAACATGGAGGAGAAGAAGTTTCCAAAACAAGCGAAAGTTGGTTTCATCGATTTAGAAAACATTTAATCTTGCATAGCCTTAAAATGATTGGCGAATCGGCTAGTGCAGACGTAGAAGCAGCTGAAGAATATCCCAAAGAGTTTCGTAAATTTGTGGAAAAGGGGAAATTATCCACCAAATAACATTTTTATTGTAGACGAGAAGAGTCTCTATTGGAAACGAATGCCAACACCTACGTTTATTCCCATAGAAGAGGTGACTGCTTCTGGATTTATAGCAGCCAAGGACCATCTAACCCTTCTCCCTGGCTGAAATGCAGCCGGAGTATTCAAATTGAAACCGTTGTTGATTTATCAATCACAGCCTCCTCGTGTCATGAAAGGTTATTATAAAACCATTCACCAGTTTATCCAAACTAAAGTAAACGTAAGTTTGGATGTCACAAAATATATTTATTGACTGGTTTAAATCTTGCTTCTGCCCAGTAATTAAAAAATATTGCGCAAATATTGGAATTGTACTTCGAGCTCTTTTGGTGTTGGCCAATGTGTCAGGACATCCTCTAGACCTTAAAACTCTGCACAGATTTTCCAGTTGAAATAATATTTTTACCTTCAAATACCACGTCCGTCTTACAGCCCATGGATCAAGGCATTTTAGCAGCATTCAAGGCCTAATATTTAAGGAAAACAATGCGTTTTGCAGAAACTCATTGAAGAAACTGATTCAGGTGATAAAGATGCCATGCCAAATTGGTATATATTATGAAATTTAATATTATGAGAGCTATCGGAAGCATCGACAAAGCGGGGAATGAAGTTGCCTAATTGTGTATGAAGAGTGTTGAAGTGGTTTAGAGAAATTAACATCAATTTGAAAATTATCTTCAAAATATCATCGACGATATTAATATTTTAGTCACTTCCGGGGGCATTGAAGCTGTTGATGAAGACGTGGTTCAAATTTTGCTAGTCACACGGCGAGGCTGTAACAAATGAAGAGTTACGGGAAATGGACTGCAGTAATATGTAACAGCTGTAATATGTCTCAAGAAATTGACGACTTAGAACCTGTTCCTATGCGAAATTTAACTGTCAACATGATCGAAAAGGCCCTTTCCTTTCGCAATCAATGCATGGAGTTTGGAGTTGTTAGAAGAAAACGACGAAGATTATGAGCGAATAACTGCTGTAAAGCTTGGTTGTCATATGCTATGCAATATACAAGGAATGCTACTATAAGGGACGATCCAGAGAATACACAAAAGATAAAACAGCTAAACACGGATATAAAAAAACCTATAAGATCAGATGTCAGAGAATACAACAATAAATCTATAATCAAAGTCATAGAAGAGAATAAGAACATGAAAGTACGCCAAAACAAGATTGGGTCAGGAAGAACAGAAATAGTACAAACTCGAGAACGAAAGAGGACAAATAACAAATAATAGGAAAGAGATAGTGAGAATTGTAGAAAACTTTTATGCCAGCTTCACAATAGCCCGGAGCAAATTGAAATATCAGAAAATACACCTCATACCCCATATAACGAACCAAGGATCAGAAGAAATGGCGAAAATAACAGAAGCGGAAGTCTTAAAACCACTTTCAGAAATGAAAAATAATAAAGCAGCAGGCAAATACGACATCGTTATAGAAGCCATAAAAATTAAAGGAGAAGAGTTGCTCACTGCAATAACGAAACTCTTTAATAAATGCCTCGATGAAGCAACAACCCCAAAAAAAGTGGAATCACGCAATTATTATTATTATCATGCATAAAAACGGCAGCATCTGTCTGTAGCTTCCAAAATTACACACCAATTTGTCTGATAACGCACCTATATATGCTGCTCATCAAGACCATATCTGCAAGAATCACTAATAAGCTGGATCTGTACCATCCAAGAGAACAAGCCGGTTTTCGATACCCGTCAAATAATCCAAGCTGACATAAGCGGGTTTTCGGTCTGGATATGGAACAAATGATCATTTACAGGTTATAAAATCAGTAATAGAGAAATGTATAGAATACAATAAACCTTAATTCTTATGTTTGTTGATTATGAAAAGGCTTTTGATTCCATAAACCCCAATGAAATGTTTAAAGCTCTGGCGGACTGTCGTATATATTATCGCTATATCTCCCTACTACGACACATTTACGAACATGCAACAGCAGCAGTAAGACTCCACTAACAAGCAAACAAGTTCAAAATCGGAAGGGGGGTCCGCCAAAGCGACAAAATATCCCCCAAACTCTTTACAAACCTACTAGATCACATCCTATTGATCTCGGATCGGTTGGATGAGCCAATAGAAATGCTCGAGAAGTTGTCATCCGCATCCTAACGAGTTGGGTTAAAGATCAACACCACAAAAACAAAATTTATGACAAAGCTAGCTGCAATTTGATATCATATGGAAAAGAAATTCGACCTGTAACAGCATACAAATATTTAGAATACGAAATACGAATTGGAAGAGATAACCAGATTTGCGAACTGAGCAAAAAGATAGGACTAACTTGGGCTGCATTCAGAAAATTGAAATTCATTATCAAATCAGATACCCAATATGTCTTAAACGAAAAGTCTTTGACCAATATGTCCTCCCAGTGTTGACATACGGATCCGAACCGCTGACACTTACACAGAAGACTGTCGATAAGATAAAAGTGACTCAACGAGCCATGGAGAGATCTATGGTCGGAATAACGCTGAATGACCGCGTACCGAACAAGGAGATATGAAAGAGAAGTAACGTTGAAGATGCTGTGGGTAGAGTGACACGTTTCAAGTTGGCAGGCCATGTTGCAAGAACACAAGACGATACTTGGACAAAAATGCTAGTAGAGTGGCGTTCTAAAGATGAGGCACTCAGAAGTAGAGGTAGACCGCCAACCCGAAGGACGGCTGATATAAAGAAAATCTCCATTGACTGTATCCAAGATGCCTAAGACCGTACAAAGTGGAATAGGTTAAGAGAGGCTTACGTTTGCTAATGGACAGGACAAAGCTGACATATGATTATGATAATGATGGTGAATAATTAAGAAATGCTAATTTGGTCAAATATGTTTAATCATTATTTTTGATATTAATTATCTTATACAAGATTAAAATTCTTTCTTTAATTTAACCTGCGGTAAGTTTAAATACCTCTCGTTAATCTCAGTAAATACCCCCACTTCGCTACACCTTAAAATTGGTTGTAAATAATAATTTTTGATTTTCGTTTTGAGGAAAATCAGACATTATTCTTGTTACAACCAATTTATTCAAACAACGAATTCTCTTGGAAGACATTGCTTTACAGAAACACATTGAGTGTGGGAAGAGATATGCAATCATTCGACGGATATTCAAAATGAAATAATCGGCATAACAATTATCGATTGGGCTACAATATTTCCTTGAAAAAGTTACCAAAGTCGAGGAAGTATTCGCTGTATTGGCTTGAAATTTTTTGACGCAAAACCCAATGCAAAGATCGTCGATGCTTTTATGAAAGAATAATTTCTTGATCCCGATTTTGATAGTCTTCCCCGATGTTCGGGCAGGAAGGGAGTCGCGGGCGGTTTGCGGTTTGCGTTTTTCTTTTTTTTTCTTTCATTGCTTTTCACACAAAATGAATTTAGTCATTCATTTTATGCCCTTAAAATTTTGTTTAATAAGTAAATAAGAAAATTTAGTTGTACTTTTCTTTCACTAAAATTAGTTGTTTTCTAAATGATAGTGTACGAATGACTCTTTGGGATTATCTGAGAATTTTTCAATCTGATCTTTAGTATTTGCATTCATTTCTTCGTTGGTTTTGCTTTTTGAACTAGAATCAGAAGTTTCGTTTTGTCATGTCTTACTACCAGTCAGCTACTGTATGATTGAAATTCTAGTCTGAAACTTTGGAACTTTCAGTTTGAAGTTGAAATTTTAGGCATAAATAACTTATCTACCATAATTAAATATGTACTATTTGTAATGAGGATCTATTAAACAAAATAGGTTACTTACTGATGTTTTGGCATACTTGCCGAAACTTTTAATTGGTCCAAATATTAACCTTTTAACTATCATTGTTCCAGAATGGTGGGTGAAGTATAGGAAAGAGGGAGTGGTTGAAGAAAATGGAGAGGTGTGTAGGGTAAATGATGTATTGAGAATAGAGCAATGATTGAGAATAGAGAGGGAGAAGTAAGTGAAATAAGGATGAAAGAGGTTAAGGGAAGCGTTAGAGAAAATGAAAAAAGGAGGGGCATATGGTCCGAACAGGGTGCCTGTTGATGTATGGGAAAGTATGGATGAAAAGGGATTAAGTGCATTGGTAAGAGGAATGAATAGAATATGGAAGGGGGACACGGGAGAGCCAGATGAATGGAAAAAAAGGAGAAATAGTGCCGGTATACAAGAGAAGAAATAGAATGGAAGTTAATAACTATAGGGAGTGACGGTTATGGATGAATTATACAGGTTGTATGCGAGAGTGATAAATTAGAGATTGGAAGAGGAAGTGCGGTAGAAGGGAATCCTGTCAAACACGCAAAACGGATTTATTTGAGGTAGGGGTACGGGGGATTGTATAGTTATGATAAGCTATCTGATGAATAGGAAGATTAAAAAAAAAGGAAGTTGTACCATCTATTTGTCTTTCTAAAGGCGGCGTTTAATAGGATTTTCAGAGTGAAACCATGGGAAAGAATGGAAAAAGTAGGAATTTCTGGATCAATTATAAGAATTGTAAAGGGATTGTAAGAAGGTACGAAAGTTAGTGGAGAGAGCATGAAAGGACATCGGAATGGTTTGAGACTAAAAGGGGAATAAAGCAGGGTTGCCTATTAAGTGCCTGTCTGTTAAATATATACATGTCAGATTTGGAAGGGGTATTAGACAAGTGTGTGGGATTAAGATAGGTAATAAGAAGGTATGGTCTGCTACATATGCCGATGATATAGTGTGTATGGTGAGAAAGAGGAAAGAAATGAGTAAGATGATTGAGAGCGTGAAGAAGTGTATGAGTAGAAGGGATTTGGAATTGATTGTAGAAAAACGAAAGTGATGGTTTGTAAGAAGAGAGGGAGAGATTGTACAAAGGATGTGTTTGATAGAGCACGGCGAATTGTGGAAAGGGTAAAGAAATTGAAATACTCAGGTTTCGTATTGTCTCAAAATGGGTCGTGTAGTGATCACGTAGATATCGTGTCAATAAAAGCTAGGGGAGTGATGGAAAGAACGATAGAATCATGTATGAATCAGAAGTATGGGCGGTTGAGGAAAGAGAGAGAATGGATAGAGTGCAGTTGGGATGTGTGAAAAGAATATTAAGGTTAGATAGAAATACGAGGAATGAGATTGTCTTGCAGGAAATTGGAATAAAGAAGTGCTGCTTACAACGTGTGAAAAAAATGGTGAGGTTTGAAGAGAAAGTTTGGAAAGAGGGAAGGGAAGGGTTAGAAAGAAGTTGAGGGAATGATGAAAAGGAGAGTAGATGGGAAAGCGAACAAATAGATTAAATGCAGAGAAAACTTAAATGAAATTATTCAATGGTCAGCAGATAGATCGATGGAGAAAATAATGGGATATGACGATGCGGCGAATGAAATAATGAAAAGAATGGGGGATGTGAAAAGCAAGAAAGAGAATCAAGGATAAAGGAGAGTAAATATAATAGCAGATATAATTGGATCATGGATGAAGAGGGTATCGCAAGATATCTATTATCAGGTATAAGTTTGGGTGAAAAATGAATAATTGCTAGATTTAGATGTGGGAATGGGTAGGGTGGTAATACATATTGGATGAATGAAAAAGAAAGAGTGTGCCGGATATGTGGAAAGAAAGAAGAAGGATGTATGCATTGGATGAATGAGTGTGAGGGGATTGAGTGGAGTGAATGGATTATGGGAAAACTGGAGAGTAAGTTTGGGAATGAATAATATGGGTTTTGAAATTATGAAGAGGAATAAAATATAAATATATAAAAGAAAGTGAAAGGGAAAAGGGGAAGTTTATAGTTGGGAAGTTTATAATGATGATGAGGGTTAGTATGGTATCTTAGGGAAAGAAGGAGTGGGGAGGGGGGCAGAAGTGGAATAATTAGAAGGGGCATATGAGGACAGGAAAAAAGTAGAAGTTGGTAGATAGGATTTATTGAAAGGGGAAGGTGATGGTTAAAAGTAGTGGGGAAAATTAAGAGAACAAAGATGATGGAGTGATGAAAGATTGAGTTGGCCTTCCTTCGACCTAGGAAGATAAATTGGGTTTTGGTTTTCTTTTAATAATTAAGTTTGTTTGTAACTGAGGAAATGTATGTTGTTGTCAATGTGTTAAATGTCAGGTTGACATATGCCAATAAAGGTTTATTTTTTTTTTTAATTCGTTGACATGATCTCCACCCCATCTTTAATATACTGGAAGTCCTACGTTTTGTTATATCTGGCATTTTGTTATAAAACAAAAGTTGAACCTTGCGTGACCTAAAAATCACCAACCCATTAATCCCTCGGTTCCCATACTTGCTTACGGGCGCTCCTGACTCACTCTTTTCCTGTATTTGCGTACGACGCAGGCAGCTCCATTTTCCGATTTGCCATGCCCAACAATCGCTCTTGGCTCTTTTTTTTACTAATTTCCAAAATAACAGTCTGGCGTGCAAGGCCGACGCCCTGCCTACTATAGTTTTATCAGTTGTTTAATTTCCGCATGAACTGATTTGATCTGATTGGAACTGATTTTATCTGATTTGATCTGATTTTATCTCATTTGAACTGATTTGATCTGATTTGATCTGAGTTGATCAGATTTGATCTGATTGATTGAACTGATTGATTTGAACTATTTTGATTTGATGTGTTCTGATTTGTTCTTATTTGATCTGATTTCATCTGATTTGAACTGATTTGACTTTATTTGAACTGATTTGATCTTTTATAGTTCCTGAGATATTTCAAAAAGTTTGTTAAACTTCAAACGTGGCAATACCGCTTCCTATACAATTTGGACAACATTGGACTTTCTTTATTCGACGCGTATTATAACGTATTATATATATGCAAAATTTCTGCCTCCTAGTTTGTATACGAAATTTCTGAACAAAAAAAATGGCTCCTGTCCGTCATATTGGATTTATAAAAAAAATTAAAAGAGCCTTTCTCCGGACTCATATTCTACAGCTGTCTACCAAATTTCATCCAGAGTTGTCCCATAGGGAAGGAGAAATTCTTGAGCACACATCCGTAGATACATACATACGCACCTCCACCGAAAAATTTTTTGAGCTAGAAACCATTTTTTTAGAAAAAACTTTTTATATGAAAAATTGTTCCTTATGACCTCTCACCCCTTTGAATTGCGTATTAACTGATTGCAGTAATTTTTATAATATCAACGACGTACTAAGGTGAAATAGAAAAAATGGTCAAAACATGAATACCTATACGTATTACGTACCTATATGGTATATGAAATATAAAAAACTATCATTATTAAGAGGAATAATATTTTTTTACAACTTACCTACGAGTTGAAGACTAACAATTATAAGCAATTTCATATTGTTAAAGTAATGCGTTGAAAAATAGACTTAAAATATTTGTTATAATGTTGAAAATGGAATCATGCAGCTATTTTTATAACTTCAGTAAAATATTAAAATTATTCATGGCTAGAGAACTATAAAAAAACTGTATTTATGTGTTTTAATATTTTTTTATCGCCATTTTGAATTAGATTCTCATTTGCGAAGAGGATATGACCATCTTTATTTTAATGCGATATAACTTTAGTTATGCCAGAAAATTATTTATATACTGAAAGTCAGAAATTTGATTATATATTACATAAAGTAAGAGTTGATCTATTTAGTATTGGCCATAATATCTAGTAGTTTTAAGTTCAATCAGTTCAACATTTAATTAGTTCAATAGTTGCCTAAGCTAACAATCTATTAAATGCGTGAAAGGCGGATTTTGTACAATCACATTGGATCTGGGGAAAAACAATTTAATGACTACCTGCAAATATTATACGTCTACGGCTACTGTGTGGGACATACTCATAAAACTCTCCTCCTCCCGCGTTTGGGCATATTTTGGGACTACTCACGCATAATTTCAGAATAAACTATCATCGGGACATTTTTTTGCTGAGAGCTGTTCGATCCGTATGCACTCCTAGGAGGTTTGTTAATTCTCTAAATAACAGTCAATGAAGAGTGTAACTTCTAAATGGTCCTCGAAAAAGTCCCAAAGTTTCAAAACGAGATATTTGATAAAACCGGTATTATGAAGAATAATAACAATTTAGAGTTACGTATCATTTTTTATTAGTTACAGAAAGGCAAATAAAACATATTCTCAGTTTGAAAATGCGCATGTTCTTAACAAATAAATAATATTTATCAAAATTTACTAAATTGTCTAAGTACCCAATTAGAAAAAAATAATAAATGGGCTAAGTACCTGTAACTGTAATACTCTATGTTCCTATAAAAACTATTTGGCCACGGAGATGTAGATTTAATCCTACTATTAAATAACTGTATTTTGGATACAAAAACATAAAGCATTGTACTACAGGATTTAGTCAATGTGAGTTAATGTTTAATTATAAAGATCAAATTAGATTTCATATACTAAGGTAAACCATATTAAACCATTCATAGTGTGCATTGATGATAAAACTCGATAGAGCGAAAAGTGATTGAGAGTGTACTGTCCACACTCGTCAGAATTACAATGCAATCGATTAGTATCTGATCAAATCACAAAATCCATTAGACAAGTGTAAGACGCAATTTTGTTTTTCAGCTCTTGAAGAGTTAAAAGCGGGAGTGGTATCTCTATATATAAAAGGATACGCCCGATACACTCATTGACTGACCCATCAACACCCAGCTCAAATCCCTACACCTAAAAAGTAGAAAATTTGGCAGAGGCTTCTCCTCATGACGTGAGCGCCCATTAAAGGGGAACTTTTCGAAATTCGACCCCAAAGAGTGTTAAAAATGGGGTCACAATTTTAGGCTCTTTCGGAAACGGTTGAAAGTAGAAGCTTGAAATGCGGCTGGAAGACTCTTTGTTGAAAGATATTCGACACATGTTAGACGAAATTTTGATGTTCAGCTTTTGAAGGGTTAAAAACTGGGGTCGTATCTCTATATATAAAAAGATACATCTGATATACGCACTGAGTGACTCATCAAACCTAACCCAATCCCCTAGACCTACAAAGGTGAAAGTTTGGCAAAGGCTTCTCCTCCTGTCGTAAGCACCCACTGAAAGGGGATTTTTCGAAATTAGACCCCAGGGGGGTTAAAGTTTTAAGGTTTATACTTTTTAGACTCGCAAGGGGTTAAAGTTTTAGGCTCTTTCGGAAACGGTTGAACGTAGAAGCTTGAAATTCGGCTTGAAGAATCTT
>WYDF02259227.1:0-19465 GCA_009867245.2 Adranes taylori
GATGGAATTGTACGCATTACAGTGAAATTTTCTGATACTCAATAAAACAATGTTTGCTTCCATTACAGGAAAGATAAACATTGCAAGTGCAACATTTTGCTTGTGGTCCACATATACACCCTGCTACTGCACATTTGTGCGCCCTGCCCTGCTGCTACACATTTCACACCGACCTTGTTGAGTTATAAATTTTGGCCGATGCTTTCCCAATTTAGTTTCTCACATGGTCTGTTACACTCTAGCAGTACTTTTTACTTTCAGATGTAAAACAAATGAGGAGTTTTGTTTTATTCCTTAGATAATTTGACTGATTTATTAGACCTAACGCGACAGATCTTCTATATTCTAAATTAGTCATTTCATCAAAAAAATGATTATAGATAATTATTGAATTGACAAAGGTAATATCAATCATACCCCAAAAAGACCATTTTCTGGATGTTCTATTTACACCAGCGCCTCCCAGGTACATCTCGTAGTCGGCTACTATTTGGCGGTATGTAGTTTCCCTAGATGTCCCATCTATACCTTTCCTATTTCCTCCATTTTTATGAAGGCTAGGTGCAAAGTACACAACACGATTATCTTTCGAAGAGAAATATAATTTATTATGAAAAAGAAATTTATTATCACTTTTAATTCATTTTATATTCCTAATTACTTATATTCATACCCTATATATTTATTATCAATTGTGTTAGCTATATTCTAAATAATATATAGTCAAATGCTTCCAAATTTGAAAGCGCTATTATAACAACGAACATAAATCGCATGTGAGATAATTCTTTTATATCCTAATTCGTTACTTAAGCGCGTCTATAGCAATTATTTAGCAGTTATCTCGTAGCCTAGTGGAGTACAGCGTCAGAACAAATATATATATGGCCCGCTGGGGCGTGATTTCAAATCTTACCAACGTAACTCTTCTTATAAAAAATGTATATGATATACATTAATTTGCAAATTGAATAAATAATACAATTAGTTCCATCTATCGCAGAATAAAACATAACACACATGCACTCTAGTCAACAACCAACAAGGAAAACTACATTATTACCGGACATGGCTAAATAAATTCAAATTTCGAGACTAATTAATTTAATACAAAATGAAAGAATACTATAAATACCAGTAAGTTAGAAAATTGATAATAATAAAAATAGAAATTAATGAAAAGAAAACCAAAAAATAACGATAAAAATAATAAAAAATAAACTTACAACTACGCAGTGATATACGAAGAGTATACGAAGATATACGAGGAATGAGGGGACACATAGAGAAGGACTAAGAGGTCGATTAAATTAAACAACCTTAGTTTTTAATCAATCAGGATTATTTTTTGGCCAAGACACTATGAACTAATATATTGAATACTCTGGAAGTACAGCAGAGACAGTGGGTCGGTGAAGATCAATCTAGGGTCGAATATTTGGAATAATTCGATAAAAGTAGACAACAAATAATACAGGGATCTGCATTACCAATTGACAGCCAACTATTGACTCCATCTTGGATTTTCAAATGACACTGACAAACCACCAAAATATTTACGCCAGACCTCAAAATACCGCTCCACTGAACGGTTACCATCTTTAGAGCGATTTAGAAACAGCTCCAGAAGGGTGGTTCGAAAGAACTACTATGGAAACACTGGTAAAATGGTTCATGATATTCTACATGATATAATCAATATATTTCCCCTTCTCCTGCCCTCCACTTTCTCCGCTTAACACCATTCTCCGCTCCCTATTATCCCAAATTATTCCCATTATCCCAACTTATCCCCATTATCCCAACTAATCTCTATTATGCCAACTAAATTCGTAGTCAACGCTGATATCAAAAAGAAATTTTGTATCTGTGGGTATTCGTATTCTAATATTTTTTCAACAACTTGTTGAGAGGTCTACATCCTCAAATTTTGAAATCTCTTCCGTAAAGCAATAATCTTTTATACAAGGCCATAAAATTGATGTGGAAAATAGGCGGTCATTATATAATTAGTGTCTTATATGTTGTAATATTGATGTTATAATATCAGAATGTGTATTGTGCCAATAAATGTTTATTTACTAAATTTACTATTTACTAAATACCTTATTTACTCGCTTCATTTACGCATAATTTTTGTTATATGTATATAAATATATTTTTTTGTTAAAATTCAGAACTTACTTTCTATCAAAATTAAAACTACTTCAAAATTAAGCCATAAACAAAACAATACAACAAGCAACAGATGTTATCACATAATAATTTCAACATAAATTAATTCGAACAAATTTATGTAATAATTTAAATTTTTTATATAATATAATTTTTAAATAAAATTTAAGTGTTTTATAAATTCTTTGAACACAAAAAAATTCGTTGTTTAAACTATTCGTACCAGACAAAATGGATTTTCACGCGCTGCAAAATGTTGGTTTTTTCGATCAGACAGAAGAGACAAAAAGGGGAAGAAGAGAGAGATCACAAATGCAACCACAGCGCGCGTTTTAAAATAAGAGTGACAAAAAGAGCTATGTTGTGCCAAGAAAATATATTTATTTATATATATATATATATATATATATATATATATATAAACATATGCTTTCGTCGCCTTTCGCCTTAGCTAGAGTTTTTATACATAGATTTTATTTCACACGTTTAAGATACAGACTTTTGTGTATAGATTTTTTGTGATCGTAAATTATACCAAAAAAAAACACTTATGGCTTCTTAACGTTGAAATTTGATACATTTTAAGTTATGCATTTTACGGGAGTTTTGGTCAAGCAGATGTTCGAACATTTTCATTTCGAAAAGTTGCCGGGATTTAATATCACCAGAAACCATTTCTTCTGTATCAGGTTAAGTAGGGCAGTTGTCCATGATTAAACGCGCTTTTCAGGGCAGGTTGTTTTCTTTTAAAACTTTTCAACTTGTGGCACAAAGTTAGTCTTTTAAAATTTTACTGTTCATCCATGCATTTTTCTGACTTTTGTACAGCACAGGTAGGCAAGGAATAGACATGTTTTAAAGCACGGGGCTTGGAAGATTTCCCTATCATCAATAACTTTAACTACAGTCCCCGCTAGCATAAGAGGAAGCCAGGAGTGTGACACTATCTTTTGACCTTTTAACACCAGGAGTGGAAGCCTCTTCTTTAGAAGCAAGAGCTTTTCTAGGAAGCATACCGTGGTTCAAGCCCGTTTCGTTACAGTTATAAAATCTGTTGAGGTGAGAAATCTTCATCCTTAAACAGAGCTTCAAAATCGTCCTTGAACTGTAGTACGATGGCATGGTTGGACGATACCTACTCACCAGAAATATTTAGTTCCCTGATTCCAAACCCTGTTTTCCAGCGAAGCCACCCTCTGATTGCTATAAAATCTTTTTTTCCGGCTTTAAACTTTTCGTGGAATTCAATTGCCTTTTCCTGTAGCATAGGCCCACTCACTGGACTTCCTTTGCACTTGAAGTTTTTTCAAACTCTCCGGTTTGCATAGTTTTTCGTTTATCACTCTCGTTCTTTTTTTGCGGCTCCTTCACCATTTCTCGATTTCAGCCCGTTTTCTTCTGCAGTCTCCTACGGTCACTTCTCCTACATCTAAATCTGAAACCACTTTTTTAATTGTCTCCTTTATCGAGTCTGTTGATGGCTTCTTAATTTAGTCTCCAAAGACACAACAGTCCTTTTGCGTTTAGCACTCATCACGTAACAAATCCAAACAAATTAAACTGTAAACGAACAGTTCACTTGCATAATGAAAAATCAGCGGAGGCCAGTGACAGTATGCAAACGATCTATACGGGCCACACCTACCAATGCAATCCTTTGTGAGTGCGCCGTTTCTATTTTTACATTACGGTGACTAATATAAGTACAGTACAGTATTGTTCTATGCAGTACAGTATTATGATCGATTTGCCGCTGTAGTACGCGGATTCGCTTTGCGCGGCACTTTATTCGAACGAATATTTTTTTTTTACTACATGCCTCGGTTAACCCGGAACTCGGTTAGTCAGGGCTCGGATACGAGCCTGTCATTGCAAGGAACGATAAGAGCCTGTCCTAGAAGTACACCAAAGCTTGCCGGACAGATATATCGGTCCTTGCTACAAACAGTAAAACAAAATAAATTAAAATCTTTATAAATTGGAGTGCCAGAAAGTTGCGGAAGTTTAAATTACCCAAGTTAAAACTGTAATTATGTGAACAATACTAATTAGATTAGCCAAGCACATAAGATATAATAAGACTTCTGATTTTCAGTATATCCAAGAAATCTTATGTCTATTTAAATTAAGTTTTACAGAAAAGGCTTTTTGATTGATGCCTCCCAATGTCTGAGATTGCTAAATACGCCCCAAGAATAATCCACCACTTATATCTAATGTTTATTAAATGAATATATGTCTAATACATTATATGTATATAATTGAATCTAAAATAATAAATTACTAAACAGATTGCTAAACACTAATTGACAATTCAGATCTCCAATTTAGCTTAATTGAATTGTTAGCATCTGTTTTCAATAGAGATTAGTGGCACATTCAACTGACAAACGAAGAATGTTCGACTTTTCTAAAAAAAAAACTGTATTAGCGGCTTGGTTACATACTCTTGGTTACCTTTTATGCAGACATAGTTCTTGTTGTTGTTACGTTTGCAGGACCGTAGAATAGCTAATAGTGTCTGACATTTGCTTTATTCATTTAGAATTGTTGTAATCTGGTGTGACATTGATTGATGCTCATGTATCTAATGGAATCAATTTTCGTTTTCAGTTGATCTTATTATAATGAATTAAACAAATCAAAATGTATCAAAAATTATACAAAATTTTAAGCTTTACGATCCCAAATTTTCTAAGCAGGTCTTCGAGTTTACAAATAACAAAAAATATTCAGCTAACGGCTTTCAAAAAAAAGGTATGGAAGATAAGAAATTTTGATCAGAAACCATGTAAATAGTTGAGAAATCTATGTGCGTACCGACCTATATGTTTAGCAAATACCCGGGGGAAACTAAAACTCTCTGGTTATACAAAACAAACAAAAAGACTTGCATTTAACCAGTAGGGATTTATACAGCAAAGATTCACTTTCGATGCTGTAGAACGAGTGAAAAAAATTGTTGAAACGCATATAGGACAGAATGTTTCATTTTCCCAAGATCTGATGACCTTACTTATTCCTCCAGTCTCAGTGATATAAAAGATATATATGCCAAATTTTAGGAAGATTGGATAATATTCAGAGGCTATACACTTGGATTTGTCCTAATGGTGCTTTGAAGTGCTTTGTACTAATGGGCTTCTCATTTATTTCTTTCATCTTTTGCAGGTAATTGAACTTTAAAATGGGAATCAGGAGAGGAATTTGGCTGCTACAAAAGTTGCCTAGTGGTAAGTTTTTAGGTAAGTCATCAGAAAACCAAATCAGAGAAAAGCAAGAAGCCATGCCTCTGACAGTTGAAGATGTAACTTGTCTAGCCGAGGTAGACCACAAGCCAAAATAGAGGAAACAGATGTTAGGAAACAAGTCCAATGAGTACAAGATGGCTACAAGAGAAGCAGAAAAATTGTGCCCTTTCAAAATAATTGGGAAGCACCGGATGAGCTCCATCAGGTAGAAATTGGAATAGAAATAAAAAGTGAAAATATATTCTCCGCGTTAGAAGAGAAGTTACAAAAAGTAAGAGAGGTAGAAAAAGAAAGAGGAAAACCGCCTGTAGCTACAGTTATCGAAGGAAGTTACATGGCAGATGCCGGGTCCGGAGCCGATAGTATAGAAACCACATCTGCATTGAATCCCTTAAAATAATAAAATAACTAAAAGAACAAGCCCTTTTAGTTTTCATCTACCATCACAAGGCAAATAACCCTGTTAAGACGGAGGAGAATATTCGTGCTGGCATACAGAAGCTGTAGAAAGATTATCAACATGTGGGTAAAGAGAAATCGAGAAACATGGATAAAGCAAATTTGGAAAGAGCATCTCGTCGAGTTATTTGACACTTCCTGGCAAAATGTAATAAACATGACTAGCGTATCACACAAACATAAAGAATTTCTAAGTCAAAAAGAGAAGATCGTATGAGTTGCTCAATGATTGGAGTAGACAGCGTTTTCGCCTCGAAAATAAACACTAAGTGTAAAAAAGAAGGCAAAAATCGTCTATTTTATATAAGAATAAACAATATAAAGCTATCGCTGAAATCAATAAGATTGTTATACTGGAAGACTTATCTCCCTCAACATCAGCACCTAGTGACGAAGAGGTCGAGTTTTCGGTGCCAGCAGCGAAACAATTACGTTCAAGTCTTAGATTAAGACTCTTGACAAGACACTCACGTCTACTTGGGATTAAGAAAAGCTCTCTATTCGACAAGCAAGTGCTTCAATTATAGTAACTGCGAAGAATCTTGGCTGGCCAAGATGCTTCAAAAATTTCCGTATCTCTAACTACCATTTACCGAGCTCGGGCGATCAATTGAAATAAAATGCCAAAAAAAAAACGAAGAGTCACTCATTGAAAATCCTTCTCATTCGGGCATGCATTGGAATTGTAAACTGTTGCCCTCAGTTGTCCATGGGAGTGTCAAAACTTTGGAAGATAGAGTTGCAGTTTTAGTGACTGGCAAAGGTTTTGATCATTTGCTTGGCCTATCACATGTTGTCCAGAAAGGCACTGCTGAGCTAGTTATTCGGGAAGTGGACCGATTTGGGCTACGTGACAATATCATCGGTATGTCGTTTGATACTACAGCATGTATCTAATACATGACTGATCCAAGGGTCATGTACCAGAATTGAAGAGGAATTCGGATTAACGTTGTTGTGGTTGACTTGCCATCGTCATACCCATGAACTAATATTGAAAGGAGTGTTCGCGGAGTGTTGTGGCATATCATCAAATGGTTCTGATATCTAGATTTTTTGGAAGATCCAAATTCTGTGAACTTGACTTCATAAGAAGTCATATTCAACAATGTTGGATGAAGAAAGTTCCTTTGAAGGCTTTCTAGAAGAACAACAACTGAAAATGGCTAACTACATCCAAAATGTCCTAAAAGACAGAAGTCATAGAAGTGTTGGCTACAAATATTTATTACAACTCTCATTCTTGTACCTAGGAGGTTGGTTTTAAAACGACTTCAGTTTAAGGATCACAGGGGCTCTGCATCGAGCAAGGCGGATGGCAAAGGCAATGTATACACTTAAAACTGTCCTATTCACTATACAGTTGAATAGTCCTCAACACGAATTGAATGGACTGAAACGGGTTGCACATTTTGTCAGCCTCATACATGTTCGCTTTTGGCACAAGGCAATTGAAAGTCGATGGGCTCCAAAGAACGATTCGGATATGCTACAGGTTCAGAGGATTTACCCAGATGCAGACATCAAAAAAAAGTGCTCCACAGTTGCTAGAGAGTAAAATCCAAGTTTTTGGAGGAAAAGACCTGATCCATTTTGTTCCTAATAAAACAAAGACGTTCTTTGAATTGTTTGGAATCTACGACGTGGAAGTATTTTTTGGCTATTTTTACAAAATTGATCTAATGTTGCAACCTCTAAATATTATTATCCAATCTTCTTGAAATTTGGCATATATACGAGGAATTCTGTTAAAATTTCGAGATGTGGCAACACTGTACTTAAGCGATTATTAAGCGTCATGAAGTTTTGATCTGTCAGTTGTCAAACAAATGTGACACATTGTAAATATATCAGACCGTTTCGTTACTACAAATTTTCAAAATTATTTAAAATTCAATAAAAATGGATTTAAATATAGAACATTTTCAAGCAATGAATTTATTTTATTTTCGTTTAAAAAAAGTGAAAAGGAGTGCATCAAAGTTTTGAAAATTGCCTTTGGTGAAGAGGTACCTTCAAGGACAACTGTCTTTCGATCGTATCAAGAGTTTATATTTGGTTGAAGTTATATTAGTAATGAATTTCGTGAAGGTCGACCAATGACATCGAAAACTGATGAAAATATTGATGCCGTACGAAATATAATAATGTCAAACCGTCATGTTACGTATAGGGAAATTGAGTCACATTTAGGCTTGGGTATGAAACAAATTAATGAAATTTTACATCATCACTTAGGTGCTAAAAAAATATGTTCCTGTTGGATCCCCCAAAATTTAACTCAACCTCAGAAAAAGGCTCTTGTGAACTGATGTAAAAAAATGGTTATCGATTCGAGGGAGATCTACAACATTACTAGTGATGACGAAAGTTGGATCTATGCTTATGAACCAGAAATGAAACAGCATTCAACTGTTTGGGTGTTTGAAGATGAAATCAAACCCACAATAGTCACTCGCTACCGCAGTGTTTCTAAGAAAATGGTAGCTTGTTTTATGTCAAAAACTTGACATGTCACTACTATTCCACTTGAAGATCGTAGAACTGTGCAGAATGGTATTCATCCATTTGTTTAGCAGAAGTTATCACTGAATTGCGAAAAAACAAATAGGACGCGACGCATCATTCTGCACCATGACAATGCCAGTTCCCATACTGCGCAACAATCAGTAAACTATTTGAGCAGTCAAAAGATAGAATTGTTGTCTCATCCTCCATATAGTCCTGATTTAAATCCTAAGGAATTCTTTATCTTCCCAAAAATAAACGGCTATGTGGCAAACGCTTTTCATCTCCAGAAGATGCAGTAGAAGCGTTTTAAAATGAGATTTCAAGTGTACCATCTTCTGAGTGGAAAAATTGCTTTGATTAATGGTTTATTCGCATGAAAAAATGTATAGAGTAGGGGACTATTTTGCAAAGCAATAAAGTATTATTTTATTTCTAGATATTTTTGTCTTCTTTTATCCCGAAATTTTAACACCAGCCCTCGTATTTTTTACATCACTGAGATTCGAAGCGTAAGCAAAGTCTGCAAATAAAAATTTTACATTTTATTTTTTGCCTTTCAAAATGAAACACCTAAATTGTGTGATAATAAAGCTAGGCGTGAAAAATGCATTCAACTCAACTTCGGAGAAATAATCGGAGAAATGAACAAACAAAACTAGAGAGTACAAAGGAATATCGGAATATACTCACTGCCAATAGTAGCGTTATAGGAGCCATGTGAGAGAAAAATATATATAGTCATTAGGGGTGTACCACGGGGTTCAGACCTTGGGCTTTAGATGTGAAATCTCTTGTTTGGTGATTTTCTCATACAAAAACGTAAAAATACTTAGAAGAATAAAAACACTAATTTGATGATGACATATCCACAACGGCCACAAAACGAATAGTGAGAAATATGAAAGGAGCACTTAAGAAAACACTGAAAATAGTGTAGGAATTGACTCATCTTAAGGAATGGTATACAAAATACAAGAATACGAGATTGAAATAAAAAGTAAGATTAAACCTAAACTTTAATTAAAAGTGATTTCCCTATATTCTCCATGATTACACTCCTCCGCTCTGAACATGGAGTTTGCATGTTATGTCTGGAGGAGTGGTACCGATGTATTCCATCTCCTGTTGGATAGTGTTCATGGGGAAATATTCCTTGGGTTCGGGGTGTAGCTTCCAACAGGATGATTGCGTCTTACTGCGGTTGAACTCTATCATCCCATGAACTGTTCACGTGCATTGTTCTATTCCTTGCTTGGAAGTTGCCAGTAGTTCTTCCATTTTAATTATATCTCTGTTTATGGTTGTTATTTTTGTTGTATTGGAATGAATGTTAGTCATTTCCAGCTGAGGAAGAGTATCGCCCCTGTGCGTTTTTTTTTCCATTGTCATATATGTAGTATGCATAATTAATAATAATTGATTCATATATATCCTTCCATGGTCCAAAGTTTTTATTCCTAATGTAACAGTAGCAAACCTACATGCCTTTCGAAAAATGTGAAACTACGGAATTCGATATGAGATGTTGAAAAACCTTACGCACACACATCCGATGAGACTGCGTACCACAGAATCAAGCGTTCTTCACATGTTAACAACAAAAAACAAAAGTTTGCAAAAATTATCAAATATTTCAAGGAAACAAATACTATGTCTATAACTAAATAATATATATAAATATATAAAGATATGTAAAATAGGAAAAAAGTTCAAATGTTCCATTAAATTTCAAATAATAATTTTAATTTTAAAACCTTGAAAGAGTTTTATTTTCCAAATTGTTTTGATTCGACATTTATGAATATTGATGCATTTTACTGTTATTCGTTGCGTAATCTTGAATTTTAATATAATTCATGATCATGCATACATTTATTATTAGTGAATGGGTGGTTCAAAACTTTGTCCATAGATTTGATTACAAGAAAATCTTACGGAACTTCAACAAATTCGAGAAAAACAAACTGTATACATGAGTTGTGTATAAATTTTATAATGTCAATATATACTTAGCTTTGATTTTACAACCAAAGGTTTTTACAACTTTTATCATATTGCAACGTTCTTGCCTAGGGTAAAAAAAGTCTGTTAAATTTTATAACCGCATTTAATTCCTATACAAGAAACAAATGACCCTAATATATCTACAGATTGAGAATAAGTTACACGTCATTATATGTATAGAAAATTAATAAAAAGGAATAAATTTTTAATTGGTTTTCAAGAAACCAAATAGGTATCATATTTAAAGTGACAGGCATAAATTACAAATGTGACAATCTGGAACTATTAATTACGTATACAAGACATAGCAAACTGCAACCGCTAAATATTAGCGCATATATTATATGTATATCGGTGCATAGTAACATCTATGAGTGAATATTTATTACTGAACAAAACTGATGCAAACATGGAAATCAATTAATATTTATATCACTGTGGTTATTGGTACGCATGTTTTATAATCTAGAAATAATTGCATACCTATTGTCAATATTAATTTTAAATCCGAATGACACAAAAATAATTCTTGACTCGCTTGCAAACCTCAATAAACGTATAACAAATTATATGGCTTTAATCGCGCTCGTTAAAAGACTAAAAATTTCTTCTGAGTTTGTTTGACAATTCAATTAAATCGAAATGCACTTTTTTAGGTTTTCTGCTATGAACAAAACAAAAAAAATATTAAATAAATAATTGGACATACTGACCTCAATGATTATATTATATTCCTCATCTTGCTTATTTATTAAATATTGCTTTATGCGTTTTATGAATACATTTAGATTTTTTGACTCTTTTACTTCTTTCGGCAATGAGTTGAATACTTGTATCCCTTCGTATATAATTTTCTTTTTCCTTACGTTTCCATTTACGTTATTAATAGAAAAATATTTGTAAAAATGATAATGGTGGGATTTTCTTACTTGAACGAAGTGTTGAGAACTTCAATTTAGTGGGTGGCGAACGGCAGCCCCATGACGGTGGGTATTACTTATCTGGATGTTAATAGTGCTTCGAAATACGTAATTATTGTTGGACCTGAACTCCTGTAATTGTGGCGATTTGACTGCATTGTTCCTCCTGAAGTCGGTCAAATAAAATGGATTGATAGGTCGGATCGCCAAAAAATACTAGTGAAGCCATGTGGTAATAAACAATAAATAGTTAGCGGAGGATGAAAAGTAATAATGTATATTGAAGTATCTCTCAGTGTTGAAGTTCACATTTTAATTTAATGTAGACCAAGAGTTTCAAACTCCATTTATTAACAACTTATTACGTTTACTTTACTTGTTCCTCCAGTCTATGCTCGCTCTACTGAAGGCTTAACTCTGTAAAGGAGTTTCTTCCTCTTCGTTTCGATCAACTATGATAAACGTTGATAATAATTCGGCGCGTCGCTGATCTTCTTGACGCTTCGACAACTTCCTGTCTAGATATGGGTGCCACTCCTACGCGCGATGTAAACTAGCACCTTGTAATGATAGATAAATAAGTAAATAAAAAAATTGGGTAAATATACACCAGTATTTATTAGAAAGTATCTTACAAGATACCTGCTATATTTTACAAGAAGGTATTAAGCAAAGCCCTTAAGTTAATCATCAAAATCCTCTAAATCCCTATTAATCTAAATCCATGATTATTAAAACAAATCATTTAATTAGTTCCAATACTATTAGTTTAACAACCGCAATCTCTTTTATTTAATCTAAGTTCCTCATTATTCAGGCAACTGCTTTTTACATACCAAAAACTTGTAAGAGCGAGTTGTCTCAAATTAACCCTCCTATAGTGATCCTCTACGTCGTCAATTTATTGAGTATCACTATCTGTGAATTTACTTAAGAAATATATAAAAACTATTTTGCTCCAATTCACAACTCTGGAAATATCTCGCAAAATCCCACTAAAATCCAATGAATGGGTCTCTAAGCCCTTTTTAAAATTAAACAGAATCAGCATGTAAAGGAATATGAACTACTGAAGGTAGATAAATTCGGCATTAAAATATCAATACAAATTTAGAAAGTTTCAAAAATCACCAGTCTGATCCCATCCGAGCCAAGTTTTGAAGTAAGAATGATTTTATATTTGTGTTCGGGAGACGCTCCACGCAGGTAAGATGTTATATGCTGGAATCAATCCAGACGGCTCGAATAGTGATATACTCCTACATTTATCCACGAGATGTTATTTTTTATTGTCAGTAACTGGCCAGACTTATTCCAAGTTGGTGCTAGTGAATCTTCAATTTATTCGGAAGTTCTTAAGACTGATGCATCTCATATCGAAACCTCAACAAGTTCTCATTAGGTTGTTAACTGTACATTAGGTGGTATTTAGGAGGCTGAAAAATTTTATCAGAAATTGCACTAACATGTTGATACTAATGCTGTCACATATTTTTTGCTCTTAAATTTTCTCCAAAATTATTAGTTGTTGTTTAGGAACTTACCGTAGATTAGGCCATTCGGTACTACGCCAACCGGTATTTCAATTAAATATTAGTGATTCCATTAATTTAAATGGATTTATATTGCTCACTTATCTACAAAAATGTCGTATAGAACTGTTTTTTATCACATTGCAGAATCGTAAGATGTGGTCGTTGGTAGATTATCGTTGATATATCTTCCGGTGTTAAAAATCTCGACCAATCGAATTCAAGAAATCTTAAGCGACGTGAAGGTGATTGTCAAATTAATTACTTTAGAACAAGCACTGTCTGTTTGCGTCGCCTTCGATTTCGGTTTAAAATTCATTATTATAACCGAAATGGAATAGAATTTTGCGATTGTAGAATTTCACTAAAATGAAATTTTCATCTACCCTATAGTTTAAACTTTCAACAAAATATTTTATTAAAATTATAATTTTGCAAGAAATTAATAATTTTTCAAAACTAGGTACTTATTAAATTATGTTAGAATAGTAATTTGCATTTTTCACACTAAGTAATGGACACTCTTGTCTTATTATCGGTTTATCATTTATTCAATGAGTAACCATCTAATGTAATATAAATTCACAAATCAAATGAAATTCTAAGTACCTAAATATAATTGATATAAATTCTTATTATTATAAAGATTTTTAATACGTTTAAAATAAAAGCTAAATCAAGACGTGAGAATAATATAGTGTCAAACGAAACCCATCTCGCTTAGAATAAACATATACATTAATTTTATCGTATGTTTATTCTTAAAAAATAAAGACCTTTGTTGAAACCAGCGGCAGCATTTTATTTTATAATTAATACATCCGATGTATCCGATGATTTTTTTTTGTATTATTATTATTGTTAGTTTATTTAGAATGGAGAAAGCGTTAGCTAAATTATTTATTTCATATTATTTTAACTTTAATGACTTAACAGTTTTTTTTTCTTTGTGGCTTACTGTAACCGATTTTCACGGGAAAAAACCATAACGGATTTTTCGTCCACGATAAACCGTTAAATTTTGCACTCTTTTGATGCTTCCGTCAAATTTCATTGGGTATTAGTTTAACGTTTTATCAGAAGGCATTTTCAATACAATGCTTCTAAGATTTTGGTGTAGTAGGTGTAGCTGTTACTACTATCGCTTACTCGTTCCACCACTTATGATTTCATCAACAAAATAGACGAATTTTGCTCCTTAATTTTTTTTAACATTTTTTCGAGACAAAAGTAATGAGAAATATTAATTTCATAATTTACTCTATTAAATAAGATTTATAATTTCTTCGTAAATAAATTGTCTATACGTTTGGAAGGCAGTAAAAGGTTTTGATATATCTAATTCCTATGGAATCGAAACCTTCATAATAGTTCCATTCAAGTTCAATGCTATCAAACAATCCATGTTCAAGTATTTTATCACTTTTAGTTTCCTCTGTAGTTTCCTCCGCCTGCAAATCTTAAAGAATTTATTTTCTTGAAGATTATCACCATCTTCATCCGATGAGAGGTTAAAATTTGAATCTTTTATTGAATCATCCGAACAGAATTCTTCGTCTTCATCATCGAAGGAATTTATATTTTCGGCAATTGCTTTCAGTAAATTCTTTTTGCCACAGTTATTTAGTAGAGATTTATACAAGTAATAATCACAGCGTCTTTTCAATCAAATCCCTAAATCAAAAATTGTCATAAATCCTATACTTGCATATACCTATCTGCAGTTCTAAAAGTAAAATGAGATTTTCGTACAATGTCGTTAATTTGTTAGGAAAACATAATGTAATACGTTTTGTTAATGAAAATAAACGATCTCACTCTATGTAATAAATATAACATATTGAGATAGAATAAGTAGATATATACATACTCATGAGAAAATTATCAATTGATCTAGAAAACGTAATTGAATTTATAAATGTGTTAATATCAGTCGTACAATGTAAATATAAATCAGATGTGTTTCTTTATGAAGAAAGTTATCGTACTATGTGTACTTGACAAATGAACTGTCCAAGTCAATTCAACGCACATTTTGTTGTATTTAAAGCTGTATGTACTTATACTTTTAAGATAATAAATATCGTAAGTATTTAAGTGATTTATAGTCCATACTTAGTTTGTAGATACAATTATTTGCGTTATAAATATTTGTGGATATTATTCTATTAGTCAACTCTATTTCTAACATTCTTATTAACCTTTTTAATTTTTGCTACATGATACTAACTGCATGTCCTTGATAACTCAAATACTACTGGAAAGAAGGAACAAAACATGCGAGATTTAATTTTATCCAAAACAGGATGAAACAAGAGTGACCGGGTTATTAAAAAAAAAACAAATGCCAACGAGAGAAACAGAAATAATCAATCTAAACCCCCCACCTGCATGTCAATGTATTGGCAGAACCTTGAAGGCATCAAAACAAAGATACGTAACTTTCAAACTGGCGATATCAGGTACAGGTTATTACATAATACTAATAAAAAGTTCGTTAAATATGAATCTCTGAGGTGACGAAATGAAACTTAAAAATTATAATACTCTTAGGTAAAATGAAAAAAAAAATGGGCGGTGGGATTAGCAGTTCGGGAGAACATGAAATCGAGAATGTTACAAAGTGCATCAACATTAATGCATCATACTTTACGTTGATCCAGGAATAAATTGGTCAAATTCTCCCGAATAGAATATCGGACGAGACTTCAATATCCCCAAATGCGATTACGATAAGTGTTACTCATATATTGACTTGCAGCAGAGAACCAACAGCACTAATGTGCAACTGGATTGAATATGTCCAAATATCATTAATAAAAACTTGTTAATTTCAAAAGCAACTGATCTCACAGGCCTGCAATTTTTCGGTTGTTTTTCAAGTTTTGATGATGGATTCCTATGTATGTTTGTGCGCTAAATCCAAAAATGACCTTAGTTTCTTTCAAGCACGTCAGAATTTTTCCAAATTGCAATTTGTCAAAATGTGTTATACATAGAAAAAACAAAAATCACAAATATAAGACGTACTGACAGATTTAAATACATAGGAAAGGCTGCCATCTGTCGGTTTATGATGAAAACGAATCGTTGACATCATAAACCGACAGAGGGCAGCACTTTCGTCATTAAACGTGTTGTACATCTCAGTTGGCTGTCAATGTTGACGCAACCGTTGGTGCACGTACTCTCCGCGGCCAAAAGTGTTTGTGTCGGCGGATATACGCTAAAAAGCAAACATACAGTGTTCGAAATGGCGTTTAGAGGCTGTAAAAAGTCTGCAGATTCCTTTTCTTACATTTGTGGTGAGTTAATGGTGTCAAGACAAAAAGTCATATAACATCGTTCGTGCGGATAAGTGTATCTATCTCGCGTATTTCGTTGTAAAACTAGAAGATCAAGACATAACTTGGGCAAGACTATGTTTGCTTTACGTGTATTGAAGGACTGAGACGGTGGTCAAAGGATGAACAACATTGTTTCAGATCTGAATCAGAGGTGGATTAAAATGGTTACACCACCAGTCTAATAGTGGACTAAGAGATCTTTCAGTCCTGGTTGTTTTAGGATGATGGGGAGGGGTGATGGTTGGAAAGGTGAAAGGTACTTAGGATTCATATGACTCAAAGTGGATCTAGTAAAGGGCATGTGGAGATGATGACGAAGGAAGCAAAAGAGGCAATAGAGAGATTGAGGATAGTATGGGAGAGAAACTTAGGGGAGCCTGAGAGTGAGATTAAGGATAATGGAAATGTGCGTGAAGAATATAATGACGTATGATGCTGAGGTATGGGCTGTTGAAGAGCGAGAATGGAAAGGGTTCAGGTGGGATGTGTGAAAAGGATCTTGGGACTGGATAGAAGTAATAAGAGTGAGATACTGTTGTAAGAAGTTTGGATATATAATGCTGGGTTAGTGGGGTGAAGAGAATGGTGAAGTTTGATGAAAAGGTATGGAATGATGAAAGGACAAGGTTGGTGAAAGAAGTGTATATGGAGGAGATGTTGAAAGAGGGAAGGAATAGTTTTGTAAATGAATGGATAGATCGGAGAAAGAAATTGATGTTGAGTGTTGGATTGTCCACTGATAGTTGGTGTATAAAGATGAGTGAGGGAGAGTAGGTGGGATGAAAAGAGAATGAACTGAAGGGGAGATATGTAGGTGAGTGGTAACAAAATTGAATAAAAGATAGGAGTTAAGAGGAAAGTGGGATAAAGAGGTAGGTAGAGTGGGGGAATAGGGAATATGGGATGAAAAGGAGTAAGAGTTAGAGGGTGAGGATAACAAATAGTAATAGCCTTACCTGCTCCCTGTACTTGCATCGTGTGAACTTGAGCATTAACAAATCAATTTCTGTAATTGCCTTTATTGTCTTAAATCACTGACCTACAGTGATTTTTATACCACCAGTGCAATTAAGAAAATTAACAAAAAAATACAATTTCTAAAGCAGAAATTTCAATCCTAAATACATAACGAGAAAGAAGTTCTTCTCTATTCCACCAAACTATTCCAAATATATAAAGAAATATTTTCGATGAGTTTTATTTAGCTAATTTATTACACAGGGTGTTACAGAATAACAATTCCTAATTTTCAGAAATGATAGAGGGCACTTAAATAAACATTTTTTAATTATAAATAAACTAGTGTCCGGAAATTTCTCGGTGACAAGATAAACTAGAAATCTTTAAAAACAATCTCAATCTCAACAGGAAAGAGTAGATACTTACTAAATTGAAGCAGTTAAGATAAGGAACATTTTATTAGAAATAATACTGCATCAAACTTTATAAAAATTGTTCGAAGTTACGACCACCATTTTCGGCACACAAGTTGTAACGACGTGCAATCGATTGTTGAATTCTTCGAAATAGCTGCGGATGTTCACGAATATCATCAAAGGCTAGAATAATTCGAGCCACTAACTCTTCTTCTGTATTAATAAGTGTTTCATAAACCAGCGATTTAATATGACACCAAAAACAAAAATCCAATGGAGTCATATCCGGCGAACGTGCGAGCCAAGAAATCTGCTGTCCTCTTCCGATCCATCCATTTGGAAATTGTGCATTTAGATAATTTGGGAAATTTAATCCAAAGTATGCTGGTGCATTAGCAGGCTGGAAAACAATATTTCTTCGAATATTAAGTGGGACATTTTCAAGCAATTCTTGTAGAATATGTTCCAGAAAATCCTATACATATGACCATCTAACTGTGTTGGCAGTAAATATGGTCCCACTACATAATTGTCAACAATCTGACCCCAACGTCTGTCCATAATACACTCCTAAAGAATCTTGATTCGTCGTTAATTTTATTGAAGTACCATCCGGCAAACTGAACTCTGTTAGGATAATCAGCTGGAATTAACGTATGCACTTTTTGAATGGATGCTTCTGGTATTCCTTTAATACCCTCCATACAGATAGGTGGCTTAAATGCATTGCAAGGGCAATGGCAGGAGTGCTCGGATTATTTTCAAATTGTTGCAGAACTTGGTCCTCAAAGTCAACATTTCGGAGAGTACGATTGGCCCCGAATTTATTTTCTGTAATTGGAACTTACCAGTATCTCAAATATGCTGATCCAATCTTGAAAATGATGTATGACAGGCAATGTGACGCTCAGGATGCTGCTGCGCATAAATTCGCTCTATAGGCAAGATGCATGGCTACTAATTCAATATTTGTACAATGATGCATTTTCACACACAAATAAAGATGTATTTGTGACATGTACAATGACAATTAATCACACTTATCTAATAAGGAATTATTTTTTGACACATCTAAAATGAAAACAATGAAAATAATTATTGTTTTTCAAAGGTTGCTATGATATTTTTCATTTTATCTTGACACCGAGAAATTTCCGGACACTAGATTATTAATAAAAAATGTTTACTTAAGTGCCATCTATCATTTCTGAAAACTAGGAACAGTTATTCTGTAAAACCCTGTAGAAACAAGTAACAAAAAGTAACTATGCAATCAGATTGTGGAATATGATACAGTCTATGTTCTTGTCAATTAATTGCGATAAATTATGCAATTTCTGACTATCTACTATATATATGTTGTCTAACGTAAAATTATTTTAAATAAGGTTAAACTATAACGAACTCACAATAAACCATATTGGTGTATTTATAGACTTTAATGTCGAATATAGTAATATTCGGATTTAGATTTTATATATGGTGTTTAAAATAACATTTATATAAGAGAAATGCTCGCGATTTTAAATCTGGCAATAAGAATCTCATTTATATGGAGTTTCTGTTTTGTAAGAGTTTCCTTTTATAATATATGACAATTTTTAGACATCTGAGAAAAACGTATGCCAATTAAAAGCAAATCATTGCTGTTCATTGACTTAAAAGCTGTTTTGATAGGATAGTGAGAGAGAAGTTGTGGGTGAGATTGAATGAGGAACGTGTATCAAAAGGAATGACTAGAAGGTAAGGTAAGAATGAGAGCGAATGGGAATGTATCAGCTTGGTATGAGACCAACAAAGGAGTAAGACAGGAATGCCCTCTGAGCGCCTCACTTTTCAACATTTATTTGTCGGATCTTGAGGAGGTGTTGCGGAAAGGGCAAGGTGGTG
>WYDF02259238.1:0-19462 GCA_009867245.2 Adranes taylori
TCTTCATTCGCGAGCAGAGGGCCTCGCAAAATGAATCTTGCCCACATAAATTTATGATCTTGCGCCGCCACTGCTCCGACATCTTCATTTTACGCAGATTATCCGTTATCACCAATGACTCACGATTGTATTCTGGAACTCTGCTAGTTCAACTTTTTGGGAAAGGGCGAAATATAAAGTAAGTAAAATAACAGTTTTAGTTCGAAGTAAACAAAAGTAACATTGAAGTTGCGTGACATCGTTAATAAAAAGTTAAAATATAAAGTATGAATAAACTAGAGTTCTAAATTACATTATTGAAATTTGAAGATATTACCTAAATTATGGTAAATTAAATAATGTATTGGTATTTCATTATTTTGTTTTATTTATGCGATCATCTTTGTTTCACCTATCATCTGTAGTTGCCTGATGATGATTATATTTAAATATGTGAAACCAGTCGCATAAATAAAACAAAACTAGGTAGTACAAATCAATTATTTAATATAACATTACTCTAATTATGACATAAGAAACTTCCATAAGAATTTTTAGGAAAATTTCAAAAGTTGTTTTTCAACAAAAAACGTATTTCAACATTGACTGAAAACCTATAGACAAGTACAATTACGACTTTGCACAAATTTCGGAGGCGGGGAGAGTTTAAACACCCCAAACCCCGCACTGCGTACGCACCTATTGTAGTCTAAATTATTGTGATAGACATAAATGGTTGGCAAATTATGCTTTTCTGAAATTAATTGGTGCTTTAAAATATAATTATAGAAAAGAATGCAATGTTTAATATTTTCAGTCATTTATTGAATAGTAAACAGATACAAACATAAGTAGCCAAAATTAGTTTTAAAATATGTAATAAAACTAATAATATTAACATCTATATAAATTAATTTCTTTCAATAATAATTAGTATAAGGTTTTTCTATGATTTTATTTTTTCGTGTCCTACTTAACTTTCTTATTAATAATTTCTAATTTTTAGTAACAAAACTATTAAATCATCTGTATTAAAAAACAATCACTAATAAAATGCCTAAGAGTCCAAACAAATAAAATACGAGACAGGGGTTCTTAACCTTTTTGACCGCGGCTTAAATTAAGAAATTACGCTCATGACGCGACAATTAACAGGAATATAAAGTATGTAACGTAAAAACTGATGGTCAGGAACTTAATAATGAATTATTCATATTAAAGCTTAATACAGTATAAAGTTTATTTTTGTAATTTTACTAAAATTATAGTCTGATGTGTCATCTTCCTACATTTAAATTTACATGAATACTAATTTTTATTGGGTTTTTGCTGAATAGTAAATAGCTAACTCAATTATATTCGAAGATATTTACTTCAAGAATTAAGGATTAAAATATACAACCAAATTTTCTAAATAAATTATAATCATAAACTATTAATATACAATGAGTCCATGCGATTTTGATCAGTTGTATTGGGACGTTTACACCATTGTCTAATAAAATACGAAGCAGCACAGAGAAACGTAACGACTATATCCAATCAACATTCAAAACCAACCACTCAAAGAAATTCTGTACGACGTTCAAGGTTTTTATGAGCCATAGGCTTATTTTTTTTTAATATTAACTGCGTATTCATGTTTTGAAAAGAGTATAGATGAAAAATGTTTAAATCAGCTTCTTCATTGCATTTCCAAAAAAATAACGACACCCGTACATCTTCAGATACATCTTTTTGAATATTTGGAAGCCGTTAGTATTGATATACGATATTATATTGCTAGAAATCTATATTACAACCAGAAAGCTACAAACAAGGAAAATCAATGACAGTGCCTATAAAGCCCAGGATTATGTATTTTGTCACAGACGTTTTAAATTTTTCAGAAACCAAACTCGAACAAACCAAAAAAGGATCGTAAAAAGGGTTCGTCCAAAAAGGATACCAAGTTTAATCAAACACTCAAATGAATCAAATTTAAGTTTTCGGGATGATTTACTGTGAATTAACTAACTGAGACATTTAAATAACAGAAAATATTACAATGGGAAAACAAATTTATCTTCTTGTACATTAGATGACAAAGTAGCTTTTCGCGTTTGTATAGATGAATTATGAAGTGACATATTTGATGGGGATTCTTCATCTGAGTCTACTTCATCTTTAACTTCAATATTTTGAAAATTACACAAATACCTTTTCATTTGTCTCACATCGATAATCTCTGTCTGTTCTCTTAATGGCTTGATCTTTCTAAATTTTTTGAAATTAATTTCTGTAGTTGAATTGACCGTACCGTCACTATAATTAAGATCATGTGTAGCTCTACGATCAATAAATTTCGGATCAAGTCTCTTAACGTTCATCGACCAGGATTTAGTTTTCTCAATAAATTGGCTAATCTTCCCCATTGTATCATCATCAATATCATCATCGAATTGAAGATTTTTAATAGCTAAGGTAATATCGTTTAAATCTTGTTTGGAATACCATCTTAAAGAATCTTGAGACCGTTCTTCATTTCTTCTCGCTTCTTTAGCACTACTTGTAACTGTTTTTAGGTTAGTAATCTTTTGTAAATGATCGCTTTTCTTTTTAATCACACTTCTATTTTCAGTGGAAATCGTCGATAAATCATTTACCAAATCATTATTTCTACTTCTATTTTGATCATTATCAACACAAGTACTCGAAAAAATATTCAAATTGAATTTATCTTTATTATTTTGGAGTTGTGTTAGTCTACTTGTGAAAGATTTTCCAAATGGATTTTCATTTTTATTGTTAACTGTTTCGTTAGATACGGTAGAATTTTGTGATTCCACGGTTGTAGTTGAAAGGCCAGCTTTCGTAATAAAAGGATTACGCTGCGCAATTTTAATTCTTTTAGCTGGAGTATTTACTAATGTTTCGTCAGACAACCTCTTTGATGTTTCTGCTGTATTATTCAATGCCACATTTTCTTTGGCCTGCTCTTCACTTTGAGTCGAAGTTTTGATTACTATCGAAGTTTTACAATCACTTGCAATTTTCATTGATTTAGTTGCAGTATTATTTTTTATTTCAGTTGATTTATCTTGAATAACTGCGTCCTCAGGTTTATCATCTTTATTGAAGAAGTCCAATAAAGTGGAATTATTGTTGCTAGTATTTTTCTTCAACGGCAAAACTCCTGAAGTACAAGATACTCTGATGTCTAATTTCGGTTTCTTCCCAATTTTTTCTTGAATATTAGAATTTCCGACGCGTTTTAACGTTGCCGCATTTGATGGAACATATTCGTCGACATCAATTATATCATCCAAATCAACATTAGATTCTAAAGTTGGCGGTATAATACGACCTGTTACATTAGTATCAACACTTTTATCTTTTGAATTTTCTTCGAGTTGAGATTGTGTCCCATGTGCAAGGATTTCGGAACTTGATGGAGTATCCATAACCTTCTGGCTCGACTGATATATAAATTTCTCCTTATCAAAAAGCGTATTACAGTAATATTCACAACTACAATGCAGTATGGCTAAAGCAATTTCTTGTGTAGGAATGGCACGACGACCGTTTCCTTTTAAGTAATTCAACAATTTGTTAAAATAAGTGTCAGCCCTTTGCGAGTGTTGCTCATTTATTACGAAAATATATTCATTGCTAGATTTTAATAAATCTTTCTTGTTAATAATAGCTGAATCAGCAACGATAGCTTTTCCACCGGCAGATACAATAACATTAAGCAAAGTTTTTTTCGATTGCTCATCTGGAAATACAAAAACTTTATTATCCATAGAAAATAATTTTTTTCGGTTAGACGTAAAATCTACTTCAGAATTTTGAATTTCTCTGCGTGACGGCCTAAAAGCATCTGCATTTGGAAATGATTTGTTATCTTTAATACAAAGTAGGAGTTCTTCGAAGTACTGCGGTGTTACGATTTGTTGGTTATTTACGAAGGCTGCAAGAACTTTAACAGACAAAATTAGTCGTTCTATGACAACGTGTGTGCACGTTGGAGACCACTGATTTAAAATTTGGCCAGGAAGTTGTAATACCATTTGCTCGATACGCTTCTTTTCAGTAGACGATAAGCCCGATATAGTTACAATAAAATCATCGCATTTTTGTAAAACATATATGGAATTGTGAATGCCAAATTTTATTTCGCTTCCTATCTTAAATTCGACTTCATTCGCTGGAGTTAAAGGTTGATTGTTGATGAATGTCTTATTTGAAGATTTTAAATCTTCAATGAAAATACGTCCCGTATTATTCACATTAAGTTTTGCGTGTATCTTACTAACAGACTGATCTTGGATCAGAATATCAGCACCCTTTCTTCCGATTACATATGTTTTACCTCGTTGTAAATAGAAAATTGAACCTAACAGAATATATAAAAAAAGAAAGTTAAAGGAATATTATGCCATTACATGCTGAAAAATATTTACCATCTCGCTTTCGCAGTACAAACATGTCCAAAGTTTTTTATTTATTTACTTATTTCTCTATTTACAACTCGAAACCTCCCTATATTTATTTTTAGCGTAGTCATTTCCAATTTCTAAATTTTATCACCCACGGCCTATATGAAGGATGCCGGTTAATTTTAGCGACTATTAACTCTAAAACTTGTGCTAATCGTCATTCTGCGTACCAACCGCCATACACTGGAAAGGGACGTTTTACAAAAGTTAATGTTCAGTCGGCCGTATGGCGATGGCTTCCATTTATTTGTAAAACTATTCACTTTAAATTCAAGTTTTTTGAATCATCTAATTGATTAAGAAGTTTTCTTTTTGTAATTTGTGTCATATTTTTTTCCAAAAATGCTTAATACTATACATGTAATGTATAAACATTTCTTATAAAACATTAAACTGTACTAAATAATGTATATAATATAACCTTTATGACATAAAAATAATTCACGTTCCGAAAACTTACAATTAAGAAATTTATAAAAACAATAACAGCACTATCGATTTCTTTTTCCTCCTTTTCTATTTACATCCTCTCTACTTTTTCTTTCTTCTTTTTTCCATTTCTTTATTTCTTTTTCCTTTTCTTTTTTTCATTTCACTTCTTATTATAAAGACAAGACTGGAAGAGAGAAAGAAGAACAGAGCTAACCTAAATTATGTACATATCTTTTCTCAAAGGAAAAGGGAAGGCTTTTGTCTATACTCTGATCCTACTCAATTCCCTTCATTCCTCCTTCCATAGAACCCCTCCATTCACACCACCGCCTCAAACATTACACTTCCTTATCTCTTCCTGTCTACTTATTCTGTAGTATCTAAACGACCTATCTATACTTAATTCCCTTCCCCTTTTTCTTATCTTCTTCTTTTACTTATAATCCTTTTACCATCCATTGCTGTGATCCCTTTATCTTTTTCTATTTAATTCCCCACTATATTCATTATGATCTCGATACCCTCACCTTTACTCCATTCAATTCCTTCACAATCCTTATCACAAGAGATACATTATCAATTTGTAGCTCTTGTTACATCCGCTACATGCCATTTTTTCCCTCCCTTGCCTCTCACCGTCCTTCATTCTTTCTACTATCTCTCTCATTTATAACTAATCAAAAGCGGCTTTCAAGTCAATGAACAGCAAATACATTTTCTTTCTTTCTGCAATCTCCTGATTCATCACATAATTAATAATTACTAAATTATCAACTGTTCCTTTCACCTTTTCAAATCCGCTTTGCGTCTCAGATAATATTTCTTTTCTCCTCACTTTCAATTCTAGTCTATAATTCAACACTCTCGCAAATAATCTAGATAATCTGTCCATTATCGTAATTCCTCTATAATTTTCCACATCCATTCTATTCCTTGTGTTATGCACAGGTACAATCTCACCTTTTTTCCATTCCTCAGGCACTCCAACTTCTCCCTTCATACTTTATTCATCCCTCTCACAAGCGCTTTCAAGCCGTCCTCATTCAAAATTCCGATACACCCACAGGCATCCTGCCTGGTTCAGATGCCCCCCCCCCCACTTTTCATTCTCTTTATCGCTCTACTAACCTCTTCCACCGTTATCTCATCCACTACCTCCTCTTCTCCGCTATTCCTCTTCTCAACGCTTTTTTTTTTACTTACCCATCCGCGTCTTTCTTTCCTACACTTTTCTTCTCATTCGTCTACTCAATTCACATTTCCTCCTCATTTTTTCGATAACTCTCATACCTCTGAAGAATTTCCATAAATCCTTTCTCTACATATCTGTCCTATTTGTTCCTCCCTTCTCCTTTCTTTTGCCTCATCCTCCTCATTTCTCCACTCATTCTTAGCCTTAAAATATTCATCTCAACTAGCCTCTTGCCTTCTTAGCTTCCTCATTATCCCCCTTGCCTTTCTCTTCATAACCTCCTCATCAACCTTCCTGTAATTCACATTCCAATGTTTTAACCGTTCGTTATTTGCCCTTCTTTTTTCTATCACCTTATTAATCTAATTATTTACTTCATTAATGCTATTCATCCCTTCCCGCTTCACCTTATATAAACATTCAATCATTTCTTGCCTACCTCTTTCATTCCGTACATAAGCACACTCATCGTGTGCTTAATTACGTATATTCGCTTTCTCATTCATCATAACATAATCTACAACAGATCCCCCTCAGTGACCCCTAAAAGTTATTTCTCCATCCCAGTTGCCTTACGTGCACCCGTTCCTCACACATAATCCCTCCCCTTCCATCCATTCTATAAATCTTTTTCCTTCAGCATTCTTAACACTGTCTTTAGATCTCCTCTCCACATAACCCTGTACGTCCCCAATACATCTCCCTCTATATTCTCCTATCCTTAGATTCCAATTTCCCATAAAAGTTATCATATCCCATTCTCCCTCACTTTTTCTAGACTATTCGCTCGTCCTTCTCTCAAATCTCTCCCACTCCTTGCTCACATAAACTATAATATACATCATTTTTGTGTCACCTATCTTAATCATTCTCTCACACGCACCTTCCAAATCGCATCCCTCAACCTTTATCTCTTCTGATCCTCTCCTCACCCCGGAAATAACAATTTTAATTTGTATACTAAGAGTAACGTAAAGGAGAAAAAATATTTAATTTTTGATAATGTTTATAAATCCAAGTCAAGCTACAAATTTTCCTTTGACAGCTAGTCGCGCGCTAAAACATGTGATAAATTGTTTTACTGGTTTTGAGTTACATTTCGTACCACGCGCCATTCTTTGTTGACGTTCTATCTCACCATTCTTTCTCGAAGGAAAGAACGTGTGTGTATGGCCATCTAATGATCTACAACTACGAACCCTTTTGAATCGGAATTTACATACGAGCAAGTATACTCGTATACGAATATCAATTTTAGTACAACATCGCACGAGCCGTCGACGGCGGCGGTAACCGGTTGAGTGGCTGTCGATACAAGACATCGCACAGAAGTAGATACAAGACATCGCACTTCTACCGTCCAACCGCACGGTTGTCGAAAATACTGGCGGGTACTCTCGGCAACAGCACAGTCTGAGAGTTGTGTATAGTTGAATTGGGAACAACGCACAGCACCACATTCTAATACAGTTCGTTTCATTTCGTAGTGGATTGCTACGTTGTCTTCTATCTACTTCTATACAACTAGACAGCTGCTCAACCGGCAGTCGACGGTCGTGGCATGTTCTACTTAGTTGGTGGTCACAGATATCGTCTAAATCAAGTTGGCATAAGATCCAGCCCAGTTGCAGTACGTACTCACCATGTCTATTAATCGTGCTGTAAAGTATCGTCTGGTGCTGTTATGCACGCTGATGTTTAGTGAAAGAGTATAAGCTTGAAGCATGTTTAGGGTATAAGCATGTTTAGTGAAAAGGTATAAGCATGAAACTGTTGAATAAAGAAAAACTGTGTTTTTAATTATTTATTCGTAATAAACAGTTACTTCAACTGCGATTTATATACAATAAACACACATATGACTAGAAGAGGTTTTTATACTACATAATACAATTTGCTTCGAAACAGGTGTAGTAACGAAAAATTAATTCTGTAAATTCTTGGCCACTATAGAAGAGAGAGAAAGGAGATTGCTTACTGTTTTTGATGTTGAAATAATCCCGAGTGGGGTAAATTTTTCAAAGATACAAATGATTATATTAAAATTAAAACAATATATTAAATTATATACATATGGTGTTGTTGTTACTCATTAGGCTGTTACATCCTTCGGGAAAGAACGGTGCGTTTTAAAATAGCTGACTAAATCTTGCGTTAAGTCGCGCCGTGTAAGTCCGAGAAGTGATTTATAACGTGACAACTCTCCTACATGGCAATCCAAATTACACTTTTAGTCTATAGATCACATACAATTTTTCCTTTGACAGCTAGTCGCGCCGTTCAATTATGTGATGAATCATCTATAGTAAAATCCAGATTGAGATGGTAGTACATTGATATAGAAAAACAGCGTTGTCGGTCTAATTGATATTGTAATATCTGCTACTTTCAGTTTAATTTTTAATACAAATTAAAATAACTGTCATTTCTACATAATGTCGACTGACACTAAATGTCTGCTGATTGTTATCGAATTATTGTGTGAATGACCTGAACGTGCTATTTCCATTAAGTAGGTTTGGCAATGTCATAGTAATCTCCCGTATAGAAAGTATTTGCATATCTCTCTTACGCTGCCATCTCAATGTGGATTTTACTATAACACATTTTTTTTAACCACAACTGATTATATCAATTTCAAAACATTATATTAAATTATATATTTAACAGCTCTGGGGCTGTCTCTGTCAACAGCCAAGTGTTCCTTGTTGTTCTTCTCCTCAAGCAACATTATCCAAAATTTAAACATCTTTGACGAGGGAACCGAAATCCCTAAGGTGGACAAACACAAGTATTTAGGAGTATGGCTCGATTCCAAGTTAAAATTTCATTATCAGGTAGATTACGTTTGCTATTCAACGGTTAAAAGAATTAATGTTCTTAAGTCTCTCAGTATGGTTTGGTGGGGAGCTGACCCTACGATATTACTCACCTTTTATAGAAGTTTTATTAAACCGGCAATTGAATATGGGGCTTTGATTTATTTTGACTGTGCGAAAAACCTTCGCCTAAAAAATCAGAGAATTCAATATAATTGGATCAGAATCTCCTTGGGCCTTATGCGATCTTCTCCGGTGTCGGATATGCTAGCGTAAAGTGGGGAACTTCCCATTACTCTCAGAGTGGAACAATTAACTCAAAGATATATTTTAAGCGCATGTTCGGTCCATCCAAAAATTATTGAGCATATTCGGAATCTATATTCATATGTTGGCCATTCTGCTAAATATTTTGATAATCCACTACCTATCCTACTTACGTCGTTCTCCAGAATTTCCTTAATTTCCTAAATATTGGAGTCTTTTCATTCTCAAATTTCTGGGCAACAAATCACGAAAATTATGGTAAATGCGGATGACCTCCCTGAAATGGTTGGGTATAAGTTTCAGGAGCTTATTATTAATAAATTCTTGCTGCACTCAGAGTTTTATACTGATGGCTCGGTTCATCAGTCCCCTAATTAGGTTTCATTTGGAGTTTACTCCCCTACTCACAACATTTATTTATGCGGTCATCTTCCTCCTGTTTCAATCTTTTATGCGGAGGCATTTGCTGTCTGCGGAGACATTTAAGTCTGCAATTCACCTAATAATCCAACATAAAAGTCCGCAGTCAATTATTTTTCCGACTCACGGAGTGTTTTAGAGTGTTTAAAGGTAAACAAAATCGGTAGCTCAGCTCATAGGATTATTTTAGAAATTAGAGAGTCTTTATGCAGACCATAAGGATTATATTAAAATTGGCCTGTGTTGGATTCCTGCACATAAGGGTATCTTAGGCTATGAACGAGCAGATTACTTAGCAAAAAGAGGCCATGAGAATTATATTTAAAATTTGCTGGTTCACAACTCATCCTTTTATAACACAATAAGGGATAACATCCTGGAAAAATGGCAGTGGTCGTGCAAATTTTCCTTGGAGAAGGGAAGGAGGTTCCATGATAGCAGCCCGAAAATAAGCAAAAATCCTTAGTTCATAAAACATGATATTAGTGAAAAAGGTACGGTTTCTATATTATGTAGACTCAGGTTGGGGCATGCCCTGTACCGTGAACATAAATTCAGAGTAAAGATAGCGGATAGTCATTATTGCGAGTGTGGCAGCATTGGCTCCTTGGAGCACTTGTTCTCTGGCTTTCCGCGATTTAAAGTTGAAAGTACAAGTTTTGAAGCCGAGTTACACAGAGAAAAAGTTCCTTTCTCTTTTTCTTCTTCTTGAAGTGCCTATCCTCTGTGGATGTTGGCTATCACATTGTTCCAAATTACTTTATTCACTGCCGCTCTGAATAGAGCTGTCGATGTCATTCCATAGAGCTCTTTTTCTACAAATCAGATATTAATCAATCCTATCCAATGCATCTTTCGCTCCATTATGAAGTTCCTTAGGAAATACAAAATGAAACTGTGATTTTGAAATCAGTCTTCCATTATTCCTTTGTGCTTTCTGTTTTTATTTAAACATATTACTAAAACTTGTGGCCTCTTTCTGGTTTGTGTAAAGGTTCGCCGAGGCCCCGGATCGATAAGATTGTTCTCCTGTGTACTCTGGGCTAGCACTAACTACCTCTATTATGTAACCTCTCGATCATATTAGGGATTCTTATCCTCCATTCATATAAAAAAAAATATTATAAAGAAAAAGCAGGTATATAGTGATTGAACACTCAAGGCAGAAGGTCTTTATTTTTCTATCGCTCGAACCTATGGAATAAAGTTGTGGTTGATCGCGTCGGTGATTGGTCCTAGGGATGGAAATAGGTCGACGTTATAAACAAGAAACAAATAAATTATATTCATATCGAAGTTGTTACTCATTAATCTTTCGAAAGAATTGAAATAATGTGCGTAAAAACGAAACAGAAGTAAAATAGAAAACAAATCTAAAATATATACATAAATAACATCTAAAAATCTTAAATCGGTGATATCTAGCGAAATTTAAAAACGTCAATGATAAGAGATAGAATATCAGGTAACTAACATAAAATTAAAACATAATAATAACATAAAAAAATATCTTATTTTCATAATTATTATTAGAATTTATTAGAACATAAAATCATTACAATGAAATGAAAGTACCGTTGTACATATTTTGTGTTCTGATCTAACTTCATAACTCAAATCTTAAAAGTTTAGAAAATGCGTCCAATGTTACAGAGAATGAGAGAAAATAGAAAAATACAAATGATAAAATTTGTTGAATTTAGTTATCCTATAGTATAATTTCTTGCTATAGCTATCATAGCCTTGTCCACTTTCGATTAACTATTAATCATAATGAGAATAATTACAAAGTTGCAAAATCTTACAAAGAAATGACAAATACTTGTTTCGCCGTTGCGCGGACAATTTCTTACTCTAACTATCATAGCCTTCTCCACTTTAGATTAACTGTAAATCCCAATGTGTTCTTAGAATAATTACAAAGTTAAAAAATATTAGTAACAATTGTCGAGTACTTGTTTTGTCGTATCGCGGGCTCATCAGATTTGTGTGTAAAACTTTCATCTTAATAATACATTGCTATAAACTAACAATAGTATCGCTAAAAGCGTGTATTTTCACCAATGCACTGTAAACTTTTGCGCACAGAGTAAAAAAGTTCCTTAACGGTGCATTGGTGAAAATACTCGCTTTTAGCGATAGTAGGACTAAACACGGCTGTTAAAAAATGTTGTAAGTCTATTGTTAGTTTATAGCAATGTACTACTAAGTTAAAAGTTTTATACACACAAATCTGATGAGTCCGCGAAACGTTGAAACAAGTACTTGTTATTTGTTAGTAATTTTTTTCAAGTTTGTACTCATTCTAAGTTTACATTCGGATTTATAGTTAATCGAAAGTGGACAAGGCTATGATAGTTGTAGCAAGAAATTGTATTATAGGAATGGTAAATTCCAACTAATATAATGTATGAAATGCTTAAAATGTACTTACTTAATTAATCATATTTTATTCGAACTCAAATAAAATGTCTTTCCACCATACCTATTTGTAAATTAATCCTTTTATCTTGTTTTCCATTGAAAATTAAGAAGCACTGTCTCTCTAATGGTCTTATTTTCAATTTCCTATTGGAGCAGCTTATTTCATGAATATGTTTGCTGAAATAAATTCATGAGCAAAAATAATGTATTTATTAAACAAATTGGAACGTCTCAGAGTCAAATTTGTCGATTTATAAATTTTACTTAGAAAGACTGCACATACATGTTCTCTACGCGTATCAGTTGGTTTCACTCGGAAACACTATAAAAAGAGATGTTTTCCTGACATCTACGCTTCCAAACAATGAGATTTAGACAAGTAACATACATATTACAATAATTTAAAAATTAATAAAATTTTTACTTTGTAGTTCATAAAGAGACCGAAAAGTCCAATAACAATATTTAAATAATGACAGCGGCACACCTAAGAGGGGATCATAACCGCTAAAGGGGGTTCGTAACCCCCTCCCCCATTTAAAAAAAATTTATAATCGAATGCTTTCATGTTTATTTAAGCTTTTTAAGTCATATAAAACAAAAATTTGTTTCTTTTTGTTTTTTAAGCCCTGCCAAAAATATTTCAACCCCTTTCTCTCTAAATATAATTTCTGAATGCGGAAATAAATTATTATTATTTGTTATAAATGTAATGCAGCATATTATTTTTTTACTAATTTAAAATTTACCAATTAAAAAAATTATAAAACGTAAAAGTTTTTAAATAAAAATGTGAATTTTTATTTAAAATCTTCATAGACAAATTTATTGCAAATAATACGTTCCTGTTCTATTTTAAAAATCTTTAAAACAAATTCCAAGTCATCAAAATCAGTAAGCATTTTTATTAAATTAATCTATTATTTAATTATTAGCCCACTGAATTTATTTATATGAAATATTCGATTTATTAGAATAAATATTTACATCTGGCGTTTATCATGAGAAAATATATGCTATGCATTTCATCAACAGAATAATTCAATTGTTATATTTCGGTTCTATGGACGGTGAGAAATCTTACGTCTTATCTCGATATAATATAGATATAAAATCTATATTATATCATTATCTAATATAAATAATGATATAATATATAATAAATGTGTATAAAGTAAGAGTTTGCATAAAAAAAAACGTTCTTGAAATTGTTAAACTTTAAGCCGCAATATCTCAAATCAGTTTTTTCATTGTAGAACTTTAAAAATTCATAACTCGACCAATTATTGGAATGTTTCGATGAAATAAACGGCCTGTTTAGAATTTCATCTACTACTAGAAATTGTAGCTAACTCGATATTGACCTCTGTTCAGTTAAGGTCCCTTTTCCTATGGATGGTCACAATTACTGATATATATATATATATATCTAATATTACACATGGAGCAGAGCAATAATTAGACAAGGGAACAAACTATTTGCTTGACGTTGAAAAAGCAGCATAATCAAATTGGTGTTGGGCTGGATGTCTAGCCCATGGAATCGACTGATATTCGACAATGTCAACATTTTAATATCATAAAAATGTTGACAACGTTTTAATGATATTAAAATGTCGGCAAATGAAACACTAGACCGAGGAATGACATAAAAGTATATGCTGGCTTTATCAGGCTGAGAAAAACGGAAAAAGTTGAAATGGATTAGGAAAAGGCAATAACCAGAAATTGATCGAAATAGGTAGATTGCGAACGATATAACGTATTTTGTACACAAGAGTGTATATTACTCACTAGCTGGCTTTACTACTTCTTATTTGATGATCTTGGTCAATTTTAGTATTGTGACTATGCATATTTATAGTATTTGGTCTTAATAAAATTGAAATTCAAGATTTTTAGTAGCTAATTTAAAGCCCTTTAAAGCTTGTTTTAACTTTAAATTAGCAACAATTCGTCGATATTTACAAAATAATCAAGACTAGTTCTACTTCTATTTTGATTTACCAACAAAAGTGCTTGAAAATATACGAAATTAAATTTATCTTTATTATTTTGTAATTGTGTTCGTTTATTTGTGTACAATTTTATGAAATGGGGTTTCATTTTTATTATTCAACGCGTCTTATGATAGGGCAGGATTTTGTGATTCCATTAATGTAGTTACTATACCATTATTCGTAATAAAAGAATTACGCAGTGAATTGCTAATTCTGTTGGATGAAATACTTACCAGTGTTTCATCAGACAACCTTTTTGATCCGGATATATTCAATACCACATCTTCTATGACTCGGTCTACATTTGATAGAGAACTTGCGATTTTGTTTGTTGGGAGAAAACTTGCGACTTCAGGATTGAATTCCTTATCGTTTTCGAAGAAATTCAATAATGTAGAATTGTCGTTGTTAGTATTTTTCTTCAATGATGAAACTCCTGAAGAACTTCTGAAGAACTTTGATATATCATCCATGTTATCTAATTTAGTTTTCTTCCCAATAGTTTCTTGTAAACGAGGATTAATTACGCGCTTGAATGTTGCGTCATTTGACGGAACGTATTCGTCGACGTCAATTATGCTATCCAAATCAACATTAGATTCTAAAATTGGTGGTATAATGCGTACAGCAATCCCTTCAAGGGTATTTGAATTTTCTTCGAGTTGAACTTGAGTCTCTCGTGTCAGAATCTCAGAACTAGATATATTCTTCTGACGCGCTTGATAAAGAAATGTCTCCTTGTCGAAAAGCGTATTGCAGTTATATTCACAACTAGAATGCAGTACTGCTAAAGCAATTTCTTGGATAGGAATAGCACGACGACCATTTTCTTTAATGTAAATCACACATTTATGAAAATACGAATCAGCTACCAGTGAATGCTGATCATTTATTACAAAAATGTATTCAAGATTGCTAAATCTTGATAAATCTTTTATGGTAATAGCAGCCGGATCTGCAACAATAGCTTTCCCGGCAGCACCTACAATAATATTGATCCAAGTTTTTTTCGACGTTTCATCGGAAAATACAAAAATTTTATTTTTGAATAAATTTTTTCGACTGGAAGTAAAATCTATTTCAGTATTTTGCAATTCCTTGCGTGTTGGTCTATAAGCGTCCGCATTTGGAAATGGTTTATTGTCTTTAATGCAAAGTAAAAGTTCTTCAAAGTATTGCGGTGTAACGATTTGCTGATTATGTACAAAGGCATCAAGAACTTTAATAGATAAAATTAATCGTTCTATAACAACATGTGTGCATAATGGAGCCCATTGATTCAAGATCTGTCCGGGAAGTTGTAAAATGATTTGCTCAATGCGCTTTTTCTCTGTCAACGATAAGCCTGATATAGTTACAACAAAATCATCACATTTTTGTAAAGCATATATGGAATGATGAGCGCCAAATTTTACTTCCTGACCTACTTTTAATTCCACTTCATTCTCTGGGATTAAAGATTGATTATTAATAAATGTCTTATTTGATGATTTTAAATCTTGAACAAAAACACGACCTGCACTATTTACCTTGAGTTTTGCGTGTTTTTTGCTTACAGACTGATCCTGGACTACAATATCTGCTTCCTTTCTTCCAATCAAATATGTTTTGTTTCGATGTAAATAGAAAATAGTACCTATAAACAAAAAATCAAAGATTTGTAGAATATTATACTATTCATGCAGAATAATATTTACCATCCCTCTTTCGCAAAACGTACATGATTAAACTCCAACAAGTTTTTACTTAGTATTATATTTATTTAGTGGGAGCTTTAATTTTAAGCAAATTATTTTATTAAAAGTAATTAATTTTCATAACCACAACGATCAGCCTCCTTGGTTAGTTTTAGTCCCTATTATAGCGCTTTCCACTCGACGGAACTAGTATACACTCAGTTCAGTGATAGGGCAATGTCAAACTGTAAAAGTACTTTAAATGATTCTAGATATACAGCGTAAGAATATTCCCTGAAGAAAATAATGTCATAAACATTTAAATGAGTATTAATTACTCTTTATGATAGATGACACCATGTTTTTACACTGACAGGGAACTGAAGTATGACCAAAGTGTGAAAAAATTACACTCTGTGCAAATAGATCTGCACTAAATGATTGAATGTAATTCGGTGATCGACCTTATTTATGTATGTGGACTGTTGAATGATACAGCACCTATTTCAGTTCGCACAAGTTCCGTTGAATGGAAAACGCTACTAGTGGTCCTTAGTTCGTGAGTATATTTGTTTCATATTACAATTCCTTAACGATATTAAACAAAAACGAAAGCTCACACCATTTTTTTTTTTTAATCATCCAACCTGTAGTTAAGATGAGTTAGACATTGTACAACTCTACTCTTTTTAGCTTGGAGTTGACGCTCATTGTCGTTTTCCACTTGATGGATAAGTGTTCTGTTCTGGGTTTGTAGTACTGTTCTAACCTCCCAAACAAGTGGAACGACTGTTTGTGGAGAGCGTGAAATTCCAAAATTATCCTACGTGCAATAGAACAGAAAAATTCGAGTTTCAGAGCGTGAAACAAAATGACTGGAACGATTAAGTACTGTAGCAAAACTGTTCAGAACAGTTCTAGAGTTCAAGTGGAGAACGCTTCATTACCTCGATTATTGTGCTCTAATGGTCCAATGGAGGCTACTGCGGCTACTGATTGGCTAGTTTACTGGTTACAGTAAAATGCGCGATATTTGAATTATACATTCGTTATTTAAAAACACGCAAAATAAGAAAAGATTTTAGCTGCTTCTATCTATGTTTATTACCAGAAACTTACTTTGTTCTTAAATAATAGAGAATGTATTATTCAAATAATCGTGTGAATTATGGTGTAACCAGTAAAGCAACCAATCAGAAGCCTTCATTTGACTAATTCATCAACACAGCACATCAAGCTGTATGATTTAGATTAGGCAAATAGCAGACATCTTTTTCTCTTAACATTCTTCAGTTAAAAAGATCGTTACACCTAGAAAGACAAGTTCGTAGAGGAATTATTCTGTGTAAGAATATATTCGTAAATTTGGGAAGCTACAATTCTATATATATAAAATAGAAAATTTATGTATCCATATGAGAGTTGTTGACATTGACATTCTGCCTGGTTCTGTCATCAGCGCTCATCTGTCACCTGCGAATCATTGATCATATCAACACATAGATATGTTCTATCTAAGGCCCTCCGCACACGGCGCGACTGGTGAGCGGTGCGTTCTCGGCACGATTTCTATGATATTTGGGATTAGTGCGGTATACTTGTTATGTGCGACTACCATCCACACACGGCGCGGCGCTTGTGCGATGCGAACACGACACGATTTCTATGTTGTATATTTTTGCTAGTTTTCTTTGCGATAGTGAAAACGACAGCTCTTATAAAATGAGCTCCAGTAGCACGAGTAGTGATGAAGAGAAAATTCTGTTATACTATTGGTACTCTAGAAGGAGATCAATAAGAAGAAGAAAATATTGGGTGCATCTTTATATTGAAAGGAATGTTCATTGTAGGCTGTTTGTTGCAGCCAGAGAATTGCATGACACAAAGCAAGTTATCAATCACTCGTCGAAATTATCACCACTGCCATTCACCAACAGGAATACGAATATGAGGGAATGCGTAGGAGCAGAAGAGCGAAAATTAATCACGTTAAGGTATGTTTGGTTTACCAATTATTTAAAATATATACACTAGCAATCAATATATTTTAATATTCTTATTGTTACATTTAAATTCTTAAATTTAATGGATATAAATAACAATTCTATTATATTACATTATAAACATTACATTTTATTCGAATGGATTCTCTTAATTAAATATATGTTTTTTTACAGGTATTTGGCTACAGGATCTATATTTGTGTCACTTGGATTGTACTTTGCTCGAGGAGATAGTACAGTTGGGGAGTTTTTGAGACAATAAAAATAATATGGGATGCGATGAATGCAGTTTGAATGTCGAAACCGAAAATGAATGATTGGAAAAATATTTCACAGAGATTTGAAACCCTATGGATTCGGAAAAAGCGAGTTGAAGTGAATGGTTGTTTTTTCCTGTGCGCTTTTTATTGCATTTAACATCGTGCGCTGTTAATTTAAATACTTCCTTTTTTTCAGTTGCTGGGTAGCCCGGACGATAAACCTTCTTTTCAAACACCAGCAAAAATGACCAGACTTTCAGAGGTAGAAGTATATAATAATATCCCCATAGATCAAGATCAGTCTTCCTCAAATATTATGTAGACTGATCGTACTACATATCCTGACTTTTTAAGGACTACCCAAGGAAATATAATGCCCAGGACAAAGGGCCCTTTGAGGTATACATACCGTACGTAGGTTATGATTGTAGAAATTGATAATTTTTATGTGGTAAATATTGATATTCCCCCTAATGTCTTCATTCAGGACCTCTTTTTTGAAAATTTGTTTAATATTATACGGAGTAAACCGTTCTTTCTTCTTGGGTATTGCAATAGTCGTCATCCTTATTGGGGTGCAGGGGTTGCTAATCCCAGTGCTAAGAGACTATACAATTTCGTAATGGATTCTAATGTGTTTCTTTTAAATCATGGATCTCCCACTAAACTAGTGGCTCCGATTCAGAATGTTAGCGCTCTGGACATATCCCTGTGTTCCCCAAACTTAGCCCTTCTCTGTTAATGGAATATACTTTCAGATAGTTTTATAAGTGACCATTTCCCAATTGTTATTCAATTCTCTCCTCACTTACGCTCTTCCTCCCAGACTCCTCCGACTTTTCCGACTGCCCAAATGTAGATCAGTCCTTTATTTTCTCTTCTTCTTCTTCTCTGGATAATCATGTCTTGATATCTCCTATTCTTATGGAGGAGTTTCAAGCGGTACTTAGTCGAACTAAAGACTCAGCTCCAGGGAGAGATGGATTATTCTATTCATCTATATTGCCGATTATTCTATATTACCGAGTGCCTGGGCGGAAACTGACATAATCCCAATTGTCAAACCTGACACTCATCCTGAGGTGGTGAGCAGTTGCTTTGTTATCCATAATCCGTAAACTATTTGAACATACCTTAAAAATGAGGCTGCACTGGTGGGTAGAGAAGCAGTATGTTCTTCCTGTGACGCAGTTGGGCTTTAGGAAAGGGAAAAAACACTGGACTGTATATCCTCTTTATATTCCCATGCAAAATCGGCGTTAGTTTCCAAGGGTATATGTGATGTTTATTTTTGGATATTAACCAAGCGTATGACAACGTTGGCCCGCACATTTTATGTGATATACTGAGCGGCTTGAGGGTCGCTCAGCTCTTCGTGCGTTGTATTTATAAACTAATCAGTGGAAAAATAATTTATATCAAAGGGTTCTCCCAGTTCAGATATTCCTGGTTGGGTCTTCCACAAGGCTCAGTCCTTTCCCCGATACTTTTTAACATTTTCACTTGTAG
>WYDF02259249.1:0-19460 GCA_009867245.2 Adranes taylori
TATATATTTATTTATTTATATATATAAATTTAGTTATTGAAATATTCGCAAATATTAGCTTGGATGACGATTGACTCACGTCTTATGCTAGTAATCGGGGACTATGATTCTGATGAACTTTGAATGCCGTGATGAGAGACTATTCGAACTCGAACTAAACAATAAAGAAAATGGCGGTCAATACGTCATTGACAGATCGTTTTCGGTGTAAACTTTGACAGCGTCTGGTAAAAAAACCAGAATGGCGGACGACATTCCCGGACGACATCCCAGTTCAAAACAACGACATGGCAATTAAATTAATTAACTTTAATGCGACTGTGCCACTATTTTGCAAACTAATGAACAGTGAATTAACAGTTTGCCTCCATAAACAGCTGAAAATTAATATGCATTTAACAAAAATGCAACGAATCAACTTACTTTTTTGTATTTGTATGGATCAATCACTTTATTCAAAACAAATGGACATGTAGCATACGCACGCAGCGTATAATAAATTGTAGCTGTCTTTTCATACTGCGAAATAACCAATGTATATTTACGACTACTTCCAGGTCCCAGAATAATCTTACACAAATAGTGTGGACTATTTATTCGTACACCATCAATATATGGAGGTGGATCACCTTAAAAAGAAAAGATTGAAATCCTAAATTAATTTCATCAATTGCCACTTTGGATCATATTATTTACTTGGATAGTAAACTCGTTTTCCGTTTGATTTATATACCAGGACGGTAATGAATTCCCTATTTTCTTTAAAATCTTCAATATCCATAATATGTCTAGTTAAAAGTATCCAAATTGCTCCAGATGTATCACCAGGTATTTCTAAGGAAAACTGTGGATTTGATCCTATCGTATAAATATCTTTAACTGGACCTACACCAGCGTTCCATTGCCTATAAATGTATTTAAAATATAATACACCTAAAAATCCATCGAACTTTCTATATTTATTATACGAGGGTTTTCCTTTAAGTTAAGTAAAAATCATAATAAATCAAATACTAGATAAAATTTTGAACGAACAAACATTACAAAGTTCAAATTGTTGATATTATAACATGAAACAAGTATGTTATATTTTTATTATATTGTATATATTTCAAGAAAAAAAAATTTCTTTGGTACAAATCGTCTCACTCTTTCTAACCTGAAGATAAACATGGTTTTTATACGAGAGCTGCCGAAGATAAACAATTTTTTCCACGCTGAAGATAACATGGTTCTTGAGAGGTCCGGTAATTTTTTCAGGTGATGAAAATTGTTACTTAAAACATTTTTCACTTGACATTCAGGAACTTAGAAGTCTCAAGTCGATAACTTAGGTGAATACGGTCATCGTGATCATTGTCCAATGTCGTTACCAACGTGTAGTAGTTCTGGTTCGTCCTCAATTGATCGTATGACATTCTCAATTTTCGATCATACGAGTAGCGCATTCTCAGTTGGTATTTAGCAGATCAATCCAGTGGGCCGGTGACCTACCGCGTCGTCGTTGGCCTTGTATTACCAACTTTTACATATTGCAACTTCTTGTCACGTGGTCAAAAATATGTTTTATTTTATAGACGGTGCTGGATAGTCTTTGGGATGGTTGTATTTCTACTACGACAGAAATATTAGTTCGTCGGGTTGTTCATTGAACTCATAACAATCTTCTCCAGCACACTTCGAAAGCGTCTAACCTTCGTCGATCCGCAGTTCTAAGCGTTCACGTTTCAGAAGCGTAAAGTGCGACAGAAATCACAAGATCTCTGACCAGATTAATTTTCTGACCTCCTGACACTCTGTATTTCTGACATAAGATGAGAGTTCTGATACTCCTTTTCCAATAGCACACTTTGGGAGAGATTATACTCTATTTTTATGAGAGGTTGGCTGTTGGCATATTAAGGTTTTTAGTATGTGCACCAGGTGTTTTGGTTAACAGTTGATGAATACCATCACTGAACTAGTAATTGGATGTTGTTCTTCAAATAATCAATTCTTAAGCCTACTGCAGGAGCTGACATTATGATAATGAAAAGTGATGGTTCGCTTGACAAAGTGATGGACTTATCTATCACTTCTTGTAAACAAAGTGTATACCATTCAGCATTAAATGTATCAAACCTCTAAACCTGTTCAGTAGAACCTTCTGATTATTTTGTTAGAAGTGTTTAGTAAACGAACAACTTTTTATTGGATTCGGTTCATCTTGGTGCAGTCAAGCAGTTCCTCGTTCGAATTTTTTGGGCATTGCGTTACACCAATTGACTCGAGCCTCTTTGTAAGCTACAGTCAAACTATGCAAAGTTCATCTAGAACATATCCTTTTCACATCGAATCTTCATGCAAAATCGAATGTACTGTATTTATCCCAGGATGACCCTATCATATGGTATTCGTCAATCATATTTATCACAGCATCGATGTTTTTGTGGAAAACTCGATTTTCACGATTGGTACTTGATTTTCACGAAATTCATCACTTACGGAAGCACGTTCACAACGAAATTCTGCGAATCAGTTGTAAAAATTTTCTATGCTTTTTTACCCTAAGTAGAACCAAGCGAATAGAGGCATTATTGTTGACTTAGATCTTTACCCATCCAGCGAAAAAATTATAAAATTATTCAAAAAAATCATCCAGCGAAAACTTTGATGTGAACACTGTATTAACGAAAATTTAATTTAACGAAAAACGTCAAGTCACAATTCAATCGCGCCATCTAATGGCTATTTCTAAAAACCTAAAACGGCAGCAACAAAGTGAGTGCTAAAATTCGTGCATAGTAAATAAATTTAAATATTTAAACAAAGTACACAATAACTACATAAAAAACAAAACCCATAAAACAAAAAAATATACAAGCTTACTGATGGATACAATATGTATAATTAAATAATTCCGGATTCCAATTCAAATAAAAGACTTCGAAGAAATTACATATACTATCGTAATCGATCCAAAATACACCGTTATCAAATTGGGATGCAGATCTTGGATCATAATTCAATACCTCTTCCAGTTCTTTAGTCCAATGTCTGATGTCCAATTCAGAATAATTACCTCTCCATCGGACGTGAGACCAAGGATTTTTCAGTTTCAAAAGTCTCGCCTAAATAGAAGAAAAAGCCAGTTGAAAAAACCAAACAGGAGTTTTGAAATGTATAGATTTGTTATCGGATAACAAATTCCATGTAAATTAATTCAATTAATTAATATAAGAAGTATTCGTCTAATATAATATAAATTGCTTAATCAAATTTAGTTCACTATAATAATTCGCTTAATAAAAAATTTATGAACGAGAGAAAAAATGTATATGTTTAACACCAATGTACTGGAAAGAGATTAATACGCTGATTAAAGGCAAAGATGAACATCGTACGCCTGCATACGTCCGTTATCTATAAATGCATACGAGTAATGTAAATTATTATTATTGGCTGTTCCCACTTAGGTAGTTTAAAAATCTTCAGCTCTATATTCCTATCGTTTTCTGCGAGCTCTGATTGATTGGACAGCTTATATCTTCCGTAGTATTTCGACAGAAAGATGATGTAATATTGATTTTTACAATTTCCAACGGATCAAAGATGTTTTTCTATTGGTCCTAGTACTAAATTTTCTTAGAATTTTAGTAGAAGTTTCTCTCAAGCTATGCCCCTCGAGTTGTCGGTCACGCAAAGTGCTACTGGCCACACGCCACAAGTCTCCCTGCCAGATTGCATATAGATGTACGTACTCAGTTATCTAGCCGCACTGACTCATGTTGATCGTTTCTGAGTGAGTAAATTCGCACAACTCAGCTGACATAATTCACATTAAATGATCAGATCTATTTCTGGTACGGTGAGTAAATTTCGGTCTGGTAAAAAGTGTACGGTCGCACACTTCAAACAAATTGCCCGACATAACAAAATAGTTAGGATTTTGGAACGTGACGCTACTAAAAATGGACGACTTACTGAAGTTGAACCCATGATTCGAGAACATAATGGGATACTGTGGAAGCCTGATTTAATACTTGATAAAAATGGAAAACTAGTGGTGTGCGATGTAGGAGTCAACTGGGAGCCGCCAATTCATTACATCAACAACAAAGCAACATATGAAATAATTCAGACAATTAAGAATTAGCACGCCAACAAAACACACATGTTCTTCCTAGCATTCATTGTCGGAGCAAAATGAACGTGGTGCATTAGAAATAAAGAATTGATCAAAGAGCTGGGTTTGTACAATAAAGTTATACAACGTATTATCCAAGGCGTTATTTTGGGTGACGTCATCTATCATTGTGCATTTAGGCGAGGTATATGGATAAACTGAACGCAGATTATATCTAATCAGTATATCTTTTTCAACTATATTCAATTATTTGTGTTATTACATATTATCGCATCGATATCTCATTCGTAAAATATTATTTTGATATATTAACTAGTTTATGTTATAATTTGTCGCAATTGTTGTACTATTGGTTTTGAACGTAGTAGGAAGAAGGTGGAGCTATGAGTTTGGTTTAGTTATACTGTATTCAATTGATTTATTACAGTCCGTTCACTTGTATGCTATATTGCCAAATTATGTTATTTAGATGATTGTAGAATTGCTATTGCATTTTATTTATTTTATATCAATATGTATAATATTATTATATTTAAATCCCTCCCAGTCGGGGAATTCGCTTGGCTGATGTTTTTAAATCTTATGTATTTTAATGATTACTGTAATTATTATCTTGTTTCAATAAAGATTTGTTATAAGCGGCGATAGTTATTTAGTAAACCAAGTCACGAGTAGTACATTTTACAAACAACAGGTCAAGTATATTATATTGATATTTCGCCCGAATCTTTCATCCTCTTGTCTACGTCTGTCTATTCGTTCACATACAAATATTTTTAACCATTTTCTGTCAATTACGCCTTCAATGCGAAAACGTGAGTCACTGTCAGAGGAAAAGAGAGGCCAATCGCCAAGCGCATCGAGAATGGAAAAAATAGAACTCCTGAGCAACCACACCACTAAAACAGAAGGAAGAGGCACCATCATCCCCGGTTCGCCGATTCCGCCAACCACTCCAAGCGAAGTGTTATTACCACCCATTCCAGGCAAAGGATTACTCTACCCCGCAACATGTGAGGACCATCACCGCCGCTTTATCCGTAATTATTTCGGCCACAGCGATTAAAACTTTGACTGCTATGCATATTTTCGGGCAACAATTCTTCGTACCTAATTAGCACGTCGTTTTGAACACCTTCGTGTATGTATTACTAATTGCCTTCGGGGATAATTGCGGTTAGCACATCAAAGGTGATTATGGGACCTCAACTACGTGAACGGGCAGGGCTGGGCCGTTCACGTGATATCGACGAGAGCGTTGTACCTGTTTCCACTCTACTTGTTAAATCAATTATGTTCTTAGGCAAAGAGTTTATTTAAGACAAAATTATATAGCATAGGGTATAATCAATAACTAATATTTATTTCTGTTTTTGATCATAAGAACGGATCTATGGTAGTTTATCCAGTGACCGTCCACTTTTTTAAATCTTATTTACACCGCTAAAACATTTTATCGCATCTAATTGTCTTGAAGTATTTACAATATTTGTGCGTCTCTAATTCTCAATCTTTTTAATATCGCACTAAATAGGCACGTGAACAATTTGCTACGTTACAAAATAAAAACCAACAAACTAAACAATAATACTATTAAGTAAATGTAAGGTTTTATGTTATTGTAATAACATAAACTACATTAATGGAAGCGGTCGTAGAAGTAAGATTTAATATAAACAACTTCTAATAAAATATAACTAACTAAAACTGTTATTGATCACAATAATAATGAAATTTAATAATAGCCCGGTACAACAAATTTATTTTGTTAGATTATAGTGATAAATAATGTTATAATATAATTAAATAACTTAAAATTATAATACAATCTTACCTCATTGACAGTTCGAACATCCATTACTGCATATGCATGCGTAGTAACTAAACCCGTACGATCCGCTTCTGCTTCGCTCATTTCACCGGTAGCTACAGTCACCAAAACATCACCAGTAGATAAACGCGATTCCAATTTCTGGAATAATGTGTCTCGATTGAAATCCAAATCATTATTTCGGATTGCTATGCGTTCTGGAATCCAACCAGTTAGGGCATGCAAGTCGATATTCTAAATATATGTAGAAAAAATAAGAATAAACAAATGTGAAAAAAGTATGATATTACTATACAAAAAAAAAACACTGAGCCTGACTGCGAAACCGCTACCTGGCACACCAGCATATATGTCACGTTCTTGGATAACAAACTAGAAACTTCGCAACAATGATCTTTGGCGAAAAATGCTTTCCAAGCAAACTCTCTGCATCGAAAACATGCATGCATCCTATATCATGCATATACCTATATGCATTATGTAAACATATGGTGAATAGAAATAACTTACACTATTACTTCCAGGGAAATTATATCCACCCATAACTTTCATATAAGCTTTCTCCAATAATGATATCCAGAATTCATTTTTATTATTTGAATACGAGCATAATAATTGACCATACTTATTAATTGGCAAATAATCATCAATAATAACCTTTCGCGTCACGCCATTCAGGTGCAGTTTAATCATATACTTTCCGAATGGATTGTATATGGGTTTTTTCTCTTGATTATGCGGATATATAATAGGCGTGATTAGTTTCCGGCCGAAACGTCGCTCGTAGGATGCACTTACGGCTAGTGATGCCACAAAAGAACAATCTGATACGATCGTTTGTTTTATACTATAGTAATCAGGATAATCGCCTACGAGAATACAAGGTTCCGAAGAGAGTTCGTCTGGTCTTACCTATAATTAATAAAACCTGCATTTATGAAACATTAAATTTACGTAATTGATATTTAAAACATTCTGTTGTAAGTGTCTGTTGTAATTCTGTCTGTTGTGATTTATAACATTCTATTTGTGAGGTTGGTAAAAACAGCGACTTGAAGTCAAATGGTGTAAGCGCAGTATGAATTATGAATTCACATTGTGTATTTTATGAATTCACAGTATGTAAGAATTAAGGTGTAAAAGTAAAAGGTGAATAGTGATTTGTAAAAAAGGAGGGAACATGAGGTAAAAGTAAGAATTTGTTTTAAATGACGAGTAGAAAATGGATAGGAAAAGAACATATGAAAGAATTGGATAGTTAATTGGAACGAATAAGATCTGGAAATCAGTTAATAGGCACTAGATCCTAAAATCTTACCCATTTATAAAAGTCTTGTTTCTGTTTGGGTGATAATTTAAGAGATCCTTGCTTATCTGTAAATGGAAAAGCATATTGAAATTTCTCTTTCAAATCGATTGACATAAAAGGCACATAATCGATATTATTAATTTTTGATGTATAAAACAAAACTTGCTTCTCTTCTTCGGTGTATCCAGAACTTCCCGTAACATGTAACTGTGCACTGAATCCTCGATGAAATGTTGTCGTAGGCGTTGATTTTACCACTGTTTGTCTGTGTGCAGTGATATTGGTGTCTATAGCATTATCATTTGGCTTGATACCTTTTAATTCTTCAGCTCTTTCCAAACATTGAATAGCAATATTTTTTAATGAACCCTGCATTAATCGTGGATCTTTTGTTACATATTCTATTGCATTTGTATATAACTCTACAGCAGTATCCTTTAAACCTGATGCATCCGCATCTAATGCTTGCTGTACGAGAAATTTATATTGTCTTAACCGTTGATTATCACCATCTTCATGGAGTTCATCTTTCCTATTGAGCTGTAAATTATGTAACATATCAGAACGTATCTTATATTCTTCAGATTTATGCCGAAGTGATGTTGCTTTAGTAGCATCACTAACATTAGCTGCTTTTATAAGTAACTTAGCAGCAACATTGTAAAAATATACCGCTGGTTCCAAATTACCTTCTGCATCAAATTGTACTGCTCTTTTAGCTGCTTCTATCGCATCTTCTAAAAACTGACTAGGTGAACTCATCTTTAATCAAATTAAAAAAAAAAAACACTATCAATGTAGTAGAATTGTTTACAAACACGACTCACTTAAAGGAGTAGGATAATATAAGAATATATATTTCCATAGCATATTTTATTTTATTTTTAACGACTTTAGCACCCGCTGTGAGAACACACATTATTACTTTTCTATTAATTTACTGCCACTTTATTTGCTCCTAACGTAACATAAACCAAGTCAATAACATTTTATTGGAACACATTAATAAATATATACACGATGCATAAAATAAATTTATGCCTCTAATAAAATTTTACTAACTTTATTAATTAAATTGATACAATACTTTTATTTTGTTTTAAATGTACATTTATTTATTGACTGCTGTCAAGTAATGACATACCTGATGTATAATTAGCAAAGATTCTGATAGATGGCGGAGGCATCGGATAGAAGTACATTGTGAGGCAAAAGTTTTGAACGAATGATCTAGTAAATTTTGTAAATGATTGAAGTAATTTCGATAAAAGGTAAAATTAAATCCTTTAAAATGCCTCGAACATGAGTAAATATACGGAGTGGGAAAAATATATTTACTAACTTTATTAATTAATTGAATAGGTACGCACTCGGTGGATTAATTGGTACTGTTCGCATTCGGTGTATTAATATTTATGTATAGTATCTGGATTATAATTCCCAAAGCTTCTGATAAATGGCAAACGTATCTGGTAGAAGTAGATGATAGGGCAAAAGTTTTGAACGAATGATCCAAGAAGTTTTGATATATAAAAATTGTCTTTGAACTCCATTCTTGTATTTTATTATCGTTTACAGAAGTATAATAAAAGAATATTTTTAAATCGTTATTGCGAGTACACTATTGAATACGAACAAAAATAATAACTCAACTAATCTTATAAGGGTTTTACTTAAAAACGAAAATAATTATCATAAAACGTGGAATTAAATCCTTTTAAACGTCTCGAACATGAGTAAATATACAGAGTAGGAAAAATAAATTGTGTGAAAAGAAAGTCATGATAATGTCAAAATATTTAATGCGATTGAATAATATTTGAACAGAATTTGAACAGGATGTAAATAAATCTATATTCAACTTTGTGTTGAGTTCTCATCCATTTAAATAAATCAAATAACATTGCTACTAATAATTGTTGGAATTGTAGCTGACCCTTTTAGTAATAATATTCTGTGGCGCAGCGAGCATAATTGGCGCCTTGGGTAAATAGCTCCTCCCAAACAGGTAAAAATTGAAATTTTCCGGGAAATTTGGTTTGTCTTGAGGACTATTGTCCCACCCCCTTCTAGTGCCGCTCCTTCGCCTCCCCCCTCTCACCTGCTACGCTTCTGATAGTGTTGGTATAATCTCATATAAAACATGACTTTCAATTCGAGCTCCTTTTTCTCAGATACATAAAACTTGAAACCATTGAGAAGCAACAATAATATACACAAAGCGCAAAAAAGCAAGAGACGGAATAGTACGTACATAATAATTGATACGTAGGGTTAGTAGGATACATTGGACTCTGCTTGAAGCTTTGTTTCTGTGCGACGAGTAATGAATTTAGTTGAAATACCATATAGTAACAGTATTACAAGGCGGTTGTTTATTTTTTAAGGGAAAAATGCCGTTGTTGTTTTTCTCGTATATGTAGTTCAGGTGATTTCGGTTTGAGTATGGTTCATTTGATTTGGTAGGTTTGTTTTTGGTGATGATCAACGAGTCTTTGTTCTTGGATCGATAAACATATTTTTGAGGTCCTTGGTCTTAAAACTGTGATTTTTTAAATCCTGTCTGTACATGTGAGCGTTCGTCCATCTGTATGTTCAAATGGAATAATTTAAGCCTCAGTGGTGCAGAAATTTGGTGCATAGGTGATGAAACACAGTTATTTTAATTAAGTGACATTCGATTTAATGTTGCATTGTTTACAGAAAATACTCTACTTGATTTTTGTTGTCAGGTTTCCCAAAAAATGAGTTTTTAAGCAAAATAGCGAAAATGTGCATTGTTGAAGTTTCTCAAAAATTAATAGCGTTTAATTTTTTTAAGATTGAAAACAACTCTGTGCAATCGATTTTAATATTTCTGATAGAATCCGACGTTTCCGCGTCCAAAGTTTAGTTGTTTTTGCTATATCTCAAGAACGGTTGTGGATAGAATATTCAAATAAACAATCCCGATTTTCATGTAATTTAAAAAAGTCATTTGCACTTATTTATTTACCAAGCGCATAAGTAACGAAGCTTTGTTTTTGATTTTGACATATATCCTGCTTTACAATAAGTTCAATTAATTATTGTATATTGTGAAAAAAATAATTAATGAACTTATTTTAGAGATTTAGAAACTGATTCCTGCTACAAAATTACATAGACTAAATCTATAAATTTTCTGTTCGCTTTGAGATTGCATGATTAAATATAAATGCTGACATATGGCAAGCGCTTGTGAATCGCGTGGGTTAGATTAAAATTCTCGTTGCGAAATCAATCAAAATGTCTTTGAAGGTCAGAGAACACTGTTAAATAACTAAAAGCATTGTAATAGTAAACGCGTAAATATCTAGCATTAAAACTTTATACTGTTTCAGTTGGTTGATAGCTACCATAGGAATTTTCATTTACATAAGATAGTAGTTGCATTAACAATTTTCTACAAGATGTTTCTTAATATCTGTGTATGTTCTTTTATTTAAAGAAAAATGAAATTAGCAGAGTTTGTAATAAATATTGTTTTCAAGTTAATGAAATAGATGATTATTGGTAAATTAAAATAATTATGGCAGTCTCAAAAACATTTATAGTGTGATGGACAATGTTGAATTATTTGACAATGTTGACAATGTTATAGTTATTGGATATTAGCATACCTATGAATTTGCCTGCCCATAAAATAACTATTCTCCGTTTTTGGATATGGACAGATTAATTGTACGCATGTCGCGGCCTTAGACCGCTCTTGGCGCACTAATTGGTCAAGTAGAAATGTTTTTAGAAATTGACTTTGCAATTTATTGCTATTTTATGCATTGCATGAAGAAATTCTTGTTTGCTTTCCACTTCTTGCTTGAAAATGGAATACTTCTTCAACTTTCAATGGTACAGGGTTATGGTATTGATACAAAAGCTTCACAATATTATTATAATTCTTATCTTCCTGCTGTGCTCATTTATCACATAAAGTATCGTTGTGTCAGAATCCATGTAATGTAAACATACCCAAAGGTATGGAACTTTAAATTCTTCTTGTAACTAATCTTTTTATCTACCGACTCCACTTTGTACTGCACCTTTAAAAAATTCTATTGTAAAATTTGCTTGTTCTGTGATATTTGGGCCATTTTATTTTGAAATCCTCATGTAGATGATATATGTAATGTAGATACTAGATAGTGCTGCGAATTTGATTCCATCCTCGTCGCCAATTTGTCATATTTGTTAGTTGTAATGAAAGGCCGTATAGTGAATCTTAGATCGTATAGTGAATCTTGGATCTTCTTAGCTCTAAACATATTTATTTATTAAAACTATGATACAATAATAACAAGAAATGTATATCGTGGACATCTTGTAATAAATTTTTTGCTTTAGACTACTATACTGGTTTTTATTTTATTCTGTTTGTATCATAAAAATTGCTCATCGCATGAGTTCTCAGGATTTGGGTAAGACATTCGCGGATCTTAATTATTATAACAAAGTATTCAAATTCATAACATGGGGAAAACATATATAGATATACAAAACATATATAGATATACAAAATAAGTAGGTAATAAAAATAGGGTTTATTGTTCCTAGTATTTATAATTTTATATGTATGAGTCGATTCGCGCTTTTAAATAACAGGCAATGTATAGCTTCTATTTATAATTCAAGACTTTCTTAAAATGATTCCATTATCATCTTCCATTATTAGAATAGCAAGTAAAAAGTAGCGAACTAAAGATCATTTAATTTCTGATATTATTTTGTTCTTCTAATTGGAAATACGTAGATGAGGTAGTTGATGGTGAGATAAATTGTTCACGATATGATTTAATTGTTCACGAAAGAAAATGAAGTTGATACGTAGGAAGGATTTATTCACTGCCGTCGAAGTAATAGCGGAATAATCGTCGGTGATGTTCTTCACGGTTACATTGTAGAGCCATCCTTTTCCTGGAGTAGGGGGTAATGGTACATCATCTGGAGCAGTGGCTGGTAGCGGTGAACCGGAAGGTGATGGAGATTCTCCTTGCTGCCTCGGTGGAGTGGATGTAATGGGTGTGTCTAGCACGCCTCCGTTGATTTGGTGTGCCTTACGTTTGGAGCCCCTCTTCCTCTGGCGTTGTCCTCCTCGTTTTTGAATCATCCGAAAATTAATGATGTATATGTGTAAAATTTCGGAGCTTGCCGGCTTGCTTGGGCGTGGATTGAAGGGAATTCTGTTAAAATCTTTAAGAAGGTAGGGTCAGAGTAAAGCCAAGTGAAGAAATGTAAAGAGTTATCCTCTCAAATATAGAAACAACCATTAGGAAAAGCTTGTACATGCGGAAGGAAGTTTACGATTTCTTTAGGAAATAATAATGATAAATGTATTTGCTTGCAAAATAAGCGGTTTTGGTGCAAGTCCGTGCCGCTTACGAGATAATGCTTCTTGATGTCTATGCGTGTGTAAGCTCGGTTCCTCGTACATCAACTTAACGAAATAATGCTTTTTCGTAGGCATGTATATGTGAGTGTCTTCTTTCGCGAATTCCTCTGATGGGCCGCGCTAACGCGCGAGATCGCGACATTTACCGCACATAATCTATTTTGCGTTTTGTATGAGTGCTTTTCACGTAGTTGGAGTTAAACATATACAATTTTCTCTCGTTATTAAAATATATATATATATATATATATATATATATGTATATTACTGAATTAAATTTAGTTGGTCAAACTATATTATATTAGAGGCATAATTATATGGGTTATGTTAATCCGATAAAAACAGCTATCGCTGTGCAGCAAAGATACGCCTCAAATAACAAATTAACCTATATGGCTTAAAGTAATTTAAGCTACCCCTAATGTGGTGTATCCATAAAATTGTCTACTCATGAATTCGCTAATCCATGAATCCATTGTTCCTCGCATTTGCCCAATGGCGCGCATAGTTTAGCTTCACAGCATCGCTAAACAGCTTTGCTTCATAGGGTTTACCGAGCAGGCGTCGCAGCCCATCGCTTCGCACGAAACTACGTATACGCACGTGGTTTTCTTTACTGATGAAAATTTGGAAATGTTTTCGCGAACTCTGCCGACTTTTACGCTAAAAATTAAAATCTTATTATCGTAAACGTAATACTATTAATATTTAGAACAATAATTTTGACGTGTGAGAAATAGATTTAAACCGGACAACATAGATACTCTGGAATTTATGAAAATAATGTTATTAAACTAAAGCAATCTTAACCTCTTTTATTTATCATTATATGTTATTGAGCCGGTGCATATTTATTGGGTGTTTTAATTTTTTTTCCATGAAGATAATCCTCTCTTTTCAGTTAGTTAAAATGCATTTCGAAAATCATATCTATATTCGCGATATTATTTTCTACATTTCGAAAAAGGTTGGAATGGAGTATAGTCATTTCGAAATCTCAACGAATTTCTTGGCGAAGAAACAATCAGCAAAAGCCAGGTTGAACAAATTCAAATCAGGAGACACAAACCTCACAGATGAAGAAGGAAGAGGTGGACCATCAAATTCCGACGACCAGGCAATTTGGCAGCTGTGGAAGAGGACGACAGCTTGTTAACGAGAATGTTGGCCTAAGACTTCAATGTGGACCAATCTGGACCGTTCGTCCTGTTAAAAAGTACGGAAAAGTATGAAATTGGCTGAAAAGTATGAAATTTCTTCTAAAACAACAAAATTCGGTCCAGACATGCGGAGACCCTTAAATTGATAGCAGAAAGGGAGGAGACAGGGATTACCGCTCTTTACAATGAGTATCTAACAGCACAAATAAGGGTGGACGGCGGAGTGTCTGACAAAATGACAATGAAAAAGGATTACGATAAGGTTGCGTTCTATCTCCCCTTCTGTTTAACCTTTATTTTGAAGATATATTCAGAGAAACACTTGAACGCACCAATAAAGGTAAACATATGATGAACGGTAAAAATATCAGCAACGTCCAATACCAGACAACCATGGTAATGGCACCTACACAAAAAGCTATAGACCTTGTAGTGGCACGCAGCCCACGTCAAGAAAACAAAGCTCGTGGTTTTTTTCAAGCAACCAAGACCAGGTGTTATAGACCAATCGAACAAGTACATACATTTCAATATCTGGGAGCAGTCGTGCACGAACAACGTAAGCCAAAAATTAAGATAAAGGCTAGAATCGAGCAGACTCGCAGAAGTTTCACCAGCATGAAAAATCATTTCACCGCACGCGACCTAAGTTTTCAACTCCGTATGCAATTATCGAGTTGTTACATTTTCCTGTCCGACTCTATGGTTTCAGAGCTGGACATTCAAACAGGGGATGGAAAATCGTATAGACGCTCTCGAAATGTACCTATGCCATCTTATGGATGGCAAGACAGATAAAAGATAGAAGGTTTGCGTTTCGCCTGGTGTTTCACCCAAAGGAATACCAAAAGGGTGTTTACTGTAAGAAGGCAATGTGGTATGTTTAGTGGGACAGAAGCGGAAGCAATAACTGGATCATTTCAAACGGGATTGTTATTGGTTGAATGACGACGATGAGCGTGAGTGTCGGATTCTGGACAAACCCGAAGCGGCGCAAAAAGAATCATATCATCTTCCACGACGATATTGCGTGTCCACATGTTGAGCAATATGTTGTCGAATTTATCACCAATAAGGACTGGAAAGTTCTTCCGTATCCGCTATATTCTCGACAGAAGCGCCTACGGACTAGTACGTTAACCGATCGCTAAAAATTGGTTTGCAAACAAAGTTTACGACGCCTTGGGCGCCATCAGAAAAGTAGATTGCCTCTAAGAACAGCAACTTCTTCGTCCGTGGAATAGACCGGCTACCTGGATGATGGATGGATTTAGATGAAATCTTAATATTTTGAACCCTGGATTCTCCAGTTTAAGTATTTCCCATTATTAATGAAACACCCTTTATAAATTTTAAAAACTATAGTTAAGCCACTCACATTTGGGTTTCGTTAATATTTTGTTAATTATAAAATTATTTGAATTTTTAGAGTTCGTTTTATGTTGATAAATTTATAAAAAAAATTCAACTATAAAAGAAAACAATTATAAAAAAAATAATCTATGTTAACCAGTATAGAAGAAATTTAATATATAAGTCAAACTTCTAACTCATTAAATATTCTCTGGATGTTAATGTGTTTAACTGTAATCAAATTCTACATATGGTATGATGAATCAGATTAGAACAGGATCAGACAATAAAATAATGCTTTTCATAGATTTTGATGGACGTGAAGCCCAAAACACCTACATTTGCAGATCCTTTAATATTATTATTTCTCCGTAGTAAAACAATACATGAAAATTTTAGTTTAGGTGTTACTATTGTCTGTGAAAATTTACACCCTTCTAAATATGTATTAACTATTTACGATTGAGTTACTACAGAATTTTACCGCTTCAGCAGTGGCGTGTTATTATTACAAGAGACTCCTACGTAGTACGTATAATTTCCACTTATCCACATGTTCATACATTAATGGAAATTATAAATTTTTAAACAGATTCCTATTGTTTTTCAGCTTGATATTTCTGGCAGAGCTGAACTTATCATTTAACGCACTAAACTCTAATCGTTGGGTATCATCCGGCAATTGTTAAAGTGGTTTAAGCGTGTCCTAGATTCAAAAGTTTAGTACCTAAAAATAGGTAATTTTGTTTCTTTCTTCCAAAAGGTAGTTCCTCAAGGATCTCATATTGAGGATGTGTACAGTAGAACATTGGTCCTCTTCTATTTAATATTTTCATAAACAATTATGTGAAAATAATTGAGTATTGAGCGGATAAATTTAAAATATTTAAACTAATAAATAACAACCAAGACATTGAACATCTCCAATCGTATTTGGACAGTAGACAGCATATGTAAATGATGCAAGAGTAAGTTGCTACATCTTAATATTGTTAGGTATCTTTTGCTACATAAACTTGCGGAGAGGCGAGATTCGTTTAGGTTTCGTACGAACCTAACCTTTAGACTAAATTTTGGGATCGGAGGAAACGTGGCGATTTACTACGGAGGGACGTAGCTCGCAATTTAACCCAATGTTGGCCGGTAATTTAACCCAATGTAGTTTTAACAGGCGTGCACAAATAAAAGCATAAATTATTTTTAAATCAGAATAAAAAAAATCAATGTTAAGTACTCAACAAAAATTGGGTCGTGTTAATTAATTTCAGAAAAATATAGTTCGTCATAAACATGGTAAGTAAAATGAAGCGCCGCAAAGTTCACTAGCCTGCGATGGTTATGTGTTTTAACTTTTGATGATTGATTCCAATATATCTTAGTGCGCTGAACCCGAAAAGGACCTTAGTTTATTTCGATCACGTCAGATCATTTTGTAAATCGCAATTGACTAAATGTAGTATATGTGGAAAAATATCAGAAATATGAGACTTAATGACAGTGCATGTGCTCTTCTGTGATCATCTCGGTGCAGCACTAGTCCGCGATCATTGTAGAATTCCATCTTCATTGGTAACGCTTTTCCATTTCTTTGATGTCCTGATGGAATGTCTCACCCTTCTATTCAGTAACAGCACCCAGATTCTCAGGAAAGTAGTCCAAATCATAATGTAGGAAATGAACCTTCAAACTCATAGAACAGCCTAAATTTTGGTACTTCTTCAGCACAGTCTCAAATCTAGACTTGAAATTCGGATCCTTCTTGTTGCCCAGAAACTTGGCTACTATGCCTTTAAAGGCGACCCAGGCTTCTTTTTCGGCAACTTCCATTTCTTTTTCAAAATTTACATCTTTGCAAGTTTTCTAATGTCCGGACCCGTAAAGACACCCGCTTTTAGTTTTGCGTTTGACAGAGCTGGAAATTTCTTATAAATGTACTGGAAACATTTACCATCTTTTGGTAAGGCTTTCACAAATGCTCTATAAAGCCTAATTTAATATGTGGAGGTGGAAGGAGAACTTTTGTCTACTCGATGAGAGGTTTTTGGAGCACATTTTTTACTCCAGGTTGCAATAACGCTCGTTGTGGCCAATCTTTCTGTTTACAATGATTTTTACAGATTTTTACAGGTATACCACCTTGGACAGGCCTTGCTGTCCAAGGATCATCGATATTACTTTGAGATCATCACATATGGTCCAGTTATGATCGTCGTACGTAATTTTCTAGAGAACAAGTTGTAAAATGTCATACCGTTCTTGTAAGTGTCCAGAATACCCTATGGGTATTGACGTATACCTGTTTCCGTTATGACGCAGGACACTTTCAGGCTTCGTTTCGACGAATCGATGAATAGTCTCCAATCAGTGCTTTCGTACGGAATTTTGAATGTCTTAAACAGTCCACATACATCATTGCAGAATACTAAGCCTTCTACCGAACAGCATGGAGTAAAATCTTTTTTTCTATGTGTCTGAACCAGGAAATCGAAACGCCAACTGCGAGCACATTCTTATCTTCAAGCCATGAACCAAACAATTCTGAAACCTCTTTGGTCAGATGTAAGTCGCGAATCAAATCGTTCAGTACAGTTTGTGTAAATGGTTGTGGAGCAGAATTGCCAGGTTCGTACTCCACTTCGTTATGTTCGGTTTCTTCACTTGATTCAGTTTCTGAACCATATACTTCAGGTAAATATTCTGGTTGAATTAGCATTTATATTTCAGGACCATGAGGGACAGCACGTAAAGCCGATGGCGGATTTGTATAGACGATGTTCTTTTTATAGTTTACATTGAAACCGTGAACACCGGATGAACAAAAATAACAATCATTACTTGATTTTGTTATTCCCGCCAGGCCATCTGAACGCCAAATCTGAAACAAAGATGTTCACCCTTTCACCAGTTGCTTAGTCCTTAGCAAACATAAGGAGGTGCCCCTGTTTTGTCTTGATCTCCTACTTTTACACCTAAATACGCGAGATATACTAGCTACACGAACTATGTTATATGTCTTTTTTGTCTTTAACTCACCACAAATGTAACAAAAGGAATCTGCAGACTTTTTACAGCGCCTTGACGCCATTTTACAGCCTCACACCGTATGTTTGCATTTTAGCGTATGTCCGCCGACACAAACTCTTTTAATCGCGGAGGATATGTACAAACGGTTGCGTCAATATAGACAGCCAGCTGATATGTACAACACGTTTAATGACGGAAGTGCTACCATCTGCCGGTTTATGATGTCAATCATTCGTTTTCATTATAAACCAACAGGTGGCAGTATTTCCTATGTATTTAAATCTGTCAGTACGTCTTACATTTGTGATTTTTTTTTTCGATATATAACACTTCTTGACAAATTTCAATTTGCAAAAAATTCTGACTTAATGGAATGAAATTAAGATCAGTTTTGGATTCAGTGCACAAACATACATAGGAATGCATCATTAATACTTGATAAACATCATAAAACCGAAAAAATACAGGCCTGTGAATCGAAACATACTTATGTTAGTATGTAGGTAAGTGATGATAAAATAGTGATTTCAATAAAATAAAAATAGGAATATACTAGAAACTACAAGTACAAGAGTTACTGAAAATGTACACAATATGCTTCAAAATAAAATTTCATAATGAGTATTTGTTAAATTATGCCTACGAGCATTATGATTTTATTTTTCTGAATTTTCAGTATTTTTTAAATATTTTTATCTTTAAATTGGTTATTCAATTGTATTGTTTTAATTTTTTTTACATTTTTCAAAATTTTAACTTAACTAAAATAACTAAATTAAAAATGAAAGAATTTTGCGTGGCGCTATTTTCTAACGTAATAGAAACATAAATTGAATAAAACAGTTTATTATAATTGTTATTTATAATAGATTTTTTTTTGCAGAATAATGATGCCAAACAAAGCGTACATTTTGTTGAACCTGAAGAAAATACTTCCATAGATGATGATATAGATAAAAATTATGTGCCAAGCGAACCTTCATCTGAATTACATAGCTCAATGCAATGCGGATTGACGAGCTGTCGGCGCCGTAGGCAAATATGGAGACCACGTGGTCTTCCTATGTTTTGTTTCTTATAAATCATATTCCTATTCTACAGAACAATATGAGAGTAACAAATATGAGAGACTGCAGCACGCGGCCACGAGCCGCAGCAGACATGCCGCTGACCGCGGCAACTAGACAATGTCGCTGGCCGCATAAAAGCCGCGGCACCATGTCGCCGGCCGCGCTGTCTGCCGAGCTGTC
>WYDF02259259.1:5281-19458 GCA_009867245.2 Adranes taylori
TTCTCCAATCAATCCCGTTCGCGTATTGGATAGTATGCCCTCCTCTTTCATCCCCTTTCCAACCTTCCATTCCTTATTCCCGCAATAAACCTATACCAACCATCCTTCCCCCCCCCCCCCCCCTATAACTTTCTACACACTGCTCATTCCCTTGTTTATACACCGGTTCAATTTCCCCCTATTTCCATTTGTCCGGTATTCTTTCCATTCCATGTCATACTTCATTTATACCACTGGTCACAGCTTTTAGCCGCCTCTCATTGAAACCCTTCCATATTTCTATTGGCACACTATCAGGCCCTGACGCACTTTTATCGTACATTCTCCAAATTTCTTCCCCCACCTCTTCCACACTTATATCATCCGAATTTTCTACTTCTACTCTATTTACATTTTTTTTCATCTTCCACTCCATTTGTTGTCTCATTGTCTCTCTCATTTGGTTCCCTCTTTTTTTTTCCCATTCAGCCATCTGAATAGCATACCTCTTCTTACACCCATGACATCCCTTTCCCTCGGATACTTCCAAACCTCAATTTCACTTTTCAGATTGTTTCTTATCACTCTCTCTCTCTCTCTGTCTCTCTCTCTCTCTCTCTCTCTCATGTCACACATTCAACTCCTTACATCTCATATACTCCAATCTACATTCTTGTTTTTCTTTGTTATATTCATTCTCAGTCTACATAATACGAGCTACTTGTCTTTTCTCTTATTCCCTATCCTGTATCTTTCGTGCTCAAGTTCTTCTGTATCTTATTCACCAGCTCGTACATATTTTCTGTCTCCGCCCATTTTAATTTTTCTAGTTCCCATTTCATTCCTTCTTTTTCTCCTTCATTCCAAATATAACCATAATGTCTTCTCTTCCCTTGGCCACCATACTCTTCTTCCTTATACTTTTCTCAAACTTCCAATCCGATTCAATCGGATAGTAGTCAGATCCAATCCTATTTCTTATCCATAAATATTATGAGATTTATGATGGACATCCACTTTTATTTTTCTTTCTTTACCAATTCAAACGAGCATTTATATCAAACAATATTTTAACCAAATTAAAAAATATATATAAACAGCATATATCTCGGGGTCAGCAGATATGTCGAGCGTGTATTCTCCAGACATTGCCCTGTTGAAGTAGTTAAATACCTGTAGATGCTTTCTATTCTCCAGACATTACCCTGTTGAAGTAATTAAACACCTGACAATGCTTAATGTTTAAGTGAAACTGGTCGCAATAAAATAAATTTAATAAATAAAATATTTTCATAATTTAGATTTAACTCATTATGTTTCATATAATTAATTATAAATATTTTATAATTACATAAATTGACTCTAGCTAGAGCCATGTTCATCAATTTGTTATTAAGTAACCGGTCTTGCAATGGGTTGTGGATAGTTGAAGCACGGGTCAGTTATTTTTATTCGTTTAGTTTAATTTTTTACAAGGACAAGTCCTTGTAAATGTATATAATAGTTTGATATATTAGATTCTGTTAACTGATCAGTTTTTTTGTGTACTAATACCAAACAATTTATCCAACAAAACATAAAATCAATCGTGTTAAATACACGTGTCATGTCAAAGAACAGGAATACGATTTTTTTATGAACTATAATTGTGTTTTAATTATTGAAAAGACACTAGAATTAGATACTGGTCTTAAATTGAAAATGTTCTCGGATTGTCTGTTGTTGGGAAAGGGTGCCATATATGCAAGTTTTAATATATGGGGCTTTTCTCCATTTCATAAATTTTATTCACTCTTTTTATTACATATGTTCAATCAGTATCAATAGTCCTTATTTATAAAGGCAATCGATAATTAATCAAACCCAAATGAACCTATAGCTAATAAAAATATTGGGGAGGAAAGGACTAGATAAACAAGATATCCAGATAGTCAAAAATCTGTGCTGCTACCAGCAAACTATCGTAAAATTCTATAATTTACTATCTGATCCACTGAGCATCAAACGAGCAGTACGACAAAGGTGTGATTTATCACCCTAGTTGTTAAATTTGCAATAGCAAAATATCTTCGCAGAAGGTTTGCAAGAGCAAGCAAATGTTATTAAAATTAACGGACAGATTATAAACAATCAGTATTATTCAGATGATACCATCATCATTGCAAACACCCTAGAAGCTCTTCCGCAATTGCTATAAAAATTATGCACAGTAGGTAATAAATTAGGCCTTAAAATAAAAGTAATGGTTGTAAGCAAATCACAAAATCCAATTACCTGGGAACTTCGATAAATTGCAATTTGGATGCTAACCTTGAAATGGACCCAGAATAGAACAAGCAAGTGGTACATTTAATAACATGAAGCAATTCCTATGTGAATTTACGATTAGTTTCGATGTAAGATATCGATTGGTGAAAGGTTACATACTCTCTGTGATGTTGTACGGGTGGAATGTGTGGCAATTGAAAATAAATACAATGAACAAAATAGAAGCGTGAACTTTATACAGACTCTTCGAAGTTCCATGGACAGCACATGTTACCAAGCACGAAATATTCAGAAGTGCACAACGAGAAAGAGAATTATTTGTAAATATTAGAAAGAGCAAGACTTCCTATCTAGATTATATAATGAAGTAACAAATGCGACCTTCTTAAACTGACAATGGAGTGGGAGAGCGAAGGTGGACGTGGTATAGGGAGAAGAAAATATTCCTAGCTCAAGAACATCCGTGATTCAACTGGTCTAATGCTCACTCCCTGTTTCAAGTTCCTATGGACCGAATGAGATTTTCCAAGATAGAATCCAACCTCCGTTGAATGGAGTGCTTTAAGGAGAACATGAAAATGCATTTGCCATTTTATTGATCCGAAATCTTTACTAAACCATAATGGTGGATTCTGATTATTTCTTGCCAAGTTTAATAAACATCAAATTTGTTTATATGTTTTGCATATTAACTTCTCATATTAATTTGGTTTTGCACTAAGAAAAATCTTAAGATGATCCTTTTTCCAGATATTATATTCAATCAGTATATTAATGTCTACAGTGGTGTTATAATATATTTATACTAAACTATAAATACATCTCGTGGATTCACTATAGACATAGTAATCCTTAAACTATGAAAACATAACAAAATATCTGATATTTGACATGTTTACAGTTCTAAATCTCTAAAATAATTTTATACTCACTCAACATGTAGTGGCTGAGCTGCATCAAAACCATAAACTTCAGCATCAATTGCCTCAAATATTAAGCTTCCGACTTTAAAATGTATCGTATCAAATCTTATTGGGTTTAAATTTTCTACATGAAATTCATTGTTACCTGTAGGAATGCCACTGTAAATTATATTACGATATACACAATATACACCATAAAACTACTAACAACTTAGTACACTATCAGGATAATTCATTAACAAGAAGAACATTGAATATAGTTACCCACCAGATGAAGCCGCGTTCTCTAAGCTTACTTTACTTTTAGTTCCAACTAACATTAATTATCACTATGGTTTCTTTGTCTAACAAAATTTAATCATAAAGGGAAACGTTATATATTTAAAACATTTCTGCGAAAATATATTATTAGAAGAAGGAAACCATACAAAGTAGAAACTTTGGTCAATCGAATTTTGCGCATGCGCCAAGTTATTTAATGTGAGAATTATTCATCAGTTGTCAGATAGTAAGAGATAGGTAAAATTTGACTAATTTACATATCCCAACCCTTCTGAACTAACGTTAACGCTGTTCGAAGGGACTCAGAAGAAACCATGGAAACTGCTCTCATCCTGGCTTACTCACTATTTTCAATATTGGTTAAGTAAGGGTGAGGACTCTTAAGGTATTTCTAAATGTTAGGAATTAATATTTTTCTTCTCATCATATGCTATGTGGACGCGACTCAAGAAGCTCGTTTCAGGTGATGCGCAGCACACAAAACAGTCGTCTGCATCGGAAGGCTATCACATGTGACAAACTGTCGAAGGGAGAGTAGAAACATCTCTCGACGTAAAGTTTTTAAATTTATCGAAAATGCGGCAGAATAAATATGAGGAATTCTGCAACTCATCGAATATGAGCGAAAACTTCGTCGAGGAATTTTGAAAATCCTGAAAGTACAGAAATCCTCCGAATATTGAAGTGAACCCTGAAGAACTACGACAGATAAAAACATGGACCTGGACGGCGAAGAAAAATGCGCACAGGTTTTAGGGAGAGACATAAGCTTATTTATAACGATATTCCTGTAGAAGAAACGGAAGGTTCTTCCAGCCACAATGACGATGAAGGGGAATCATGTAAAGAAATTAATGACGCATTTACTTACCTTTCTGAATTTCCTATCAAACTTGCACTAAAGGGATCTGAATTGCAGGAGTGTATGGAACTAATCACACAGGAAGTAGGTTCCATAATTAAAAACTCTACATTGGAATTGGTGGATCGCCATACTAATAAAGAAACAATAGGAAGTAAATAGAAATAAATATTACTCGGATGGAAGTCTAAACTAAAGAAACGTGCTTTTACTTATACATGGCTTTTCGCAACGCCCTGGATTTCATTTCAATGAAACTTTTGCTCCTGTAACCAGAATATTATCAATTAGGTTTTTAGTTGCCCTGGCCGAGGATCGCGGAATGAAATATAATCGTTTGGAGGTAATAATGGTTTATCTGAATGGTGAAGTATTCGAAGAAATTTTTATGGAAAACTCGTAACAATTAGGTGCTTCCCTAGAAGTTATATCTATAGATCAAGAATTTTCCAATGCTATTCGAAGCAAAGCAAAGAAAATGTTAGTTGTCTTCAAATGTTGTGACGAAGTCAGTTGTCAGAAGAAGGCACTGTACGGCGTAGGATCGTGGCATATAAAATTAATCATAGTATTAGAGAAATTGGGGAACATACACAACATTTTTTAAACACAACATTTTTTAAACCGGAAGAAGATCCCACAGAAGAAGAGCTGAAATTACCTTATAGGGAATTAGTGAGGGCTCTGAATTACTTGTCATTATGTACACTTCCTGATATTGAAGATGCTGCCATTCATTTGGGTTAGTTTAGAAACAGTTATTGACAATCGCACTGGGTTGCTGCCAACCGTGTATTAAGATACCTGAAAGGTCCGATTGTTCTAGGCATTTGTTTCTATCGCGGAAATGATTCATTGATAGTATTTGTCGATGCCTATTGGGGAACTGAATGGTGAATTGGAAGTCGTATACTGGGTTTGTGTTGACGTATAATAGGGTCCGATATCTTGGGAATGAACAAAAGGTCACTCTGTTCTCTACAGAAGCTGAATTTGTAGACATTTTGGAACCTATATAATAATGCATGTATCTCCGCAAACTAATGAAGGAAATAGGTCTCAAAGAACATCTGAAAATTATTTTGTATAACGACAATATGGGCCCAATATGTCTGAGGATGAAGTACCTACTTCACAACCGAAGCAAACACATTGATATAAGCTGTTATTTCATTCGTGACGCCGTACTAAGTGACCAAATCGATATTAAGTATTTGCCTACAGCTGAAATGCCTGTCCATCTATTTACGAAGCCATTAACTGGAACGAGGCTTCGAGAATTATTCAATAAACTTGGAATAGTGTCCGCCATAGCGAGGGCGAATGTTATGAATTAATATTTTTCATCCTCATTATACGCTACGTGGACACGACTCAAGAAGTTCATTTGATGAATAATATATAGTACGGGTACATTACAGGTTGCACAGTAGTAAATTTTCGTTCAAGCAAACAGTTGGATGAGTTTTTGTAATAGTAATCATGTGTTCCTACTACCATCTTGACCATACATGACATAATTTTGAACTCTCAAAACCAGTCCTAGCATTGATGAAAATATTTTTAATCCGCGTTTGCGCAGTACATTTGGTTACGTTCAGGAAACGGATTTATTGATATTTTTAAGCAAGCGTATAAATAATGAGTGATTTAGACACAGATTTTGAATTTTTCTAATCGAGGGATGAGGAAGATATTGTAATATTTATAAATATAACAAAAATTAAAACGATTTACTTGTAAACTTAATCGGATCAGCTGAAACTATACCAAATTATGAAGAGGCAATTTTTTTGAACATTTTCGTGTTTGTATATATATGACTGTAAATAAATATGATAAAAGTAATCAATATAAAAGACATTATGGTCAATACTGAAAACTTAGCGCTAGAGATAAAGTAAAACATTCCGCATTGTTATTGCAACACAGTAAATTGTTACACATTTATTTTATTGCTAATATTTTCTCTGGTATATTGGACGTCAAACAGCTAGTTATCGAGACGATCGACTTATCGTCACTGTTTTCAGATGTACAAATTACTACGTTGCAACATATTTTAATAATCACGTATTAATAATACATTCGCGCCTGTATCTTGTTGTTTGTTGTTTATTAGTTCATGTACTTGTCAGAGACTACCAGATGTTTTATGTTGGAACAGACCAGAACCAGACCTTATATAACACATCAGCTGATGCTATAATGCGCAGCACCCAAAACAGTAACCGTCTCGTTCAGTTTGGCCGTATTATTAGTTATGTATTATTAGTATTATTAGTTATGTATATTAGTTATGTATATCCTTTCTAACATATTATAGTCAGATGCTTCGTAGAATATAGTACTCTGCATCACTACACCTAAAAAAAACACAACCAGATGACAAATGGAAAATTTAAATCAACTGGGAATTAACTAAAAAGCAAAAAATAGTTTCGTTTTAGCAGCAGAACTGCCGTACATGTACCAGAATTATTTCTTCTAAATTTCGAAGTGAAAACTGGAATGAAAGAAGAAACTCTTTGAATCTGTGGTTTAAAAAGGATTACCATTTTTAAACAAATTAAAACCAATGACAATTTGTTCTTTTAAACATTCTTCCATGTCTGCTGCGTTCATGCTTAGATTACATGGTGTAAATTCTTTTGCTGAAATAAATAGTAAAAAAAACAGTTATTAATATATCACAATTACTTCTTCTAAGCTATCCGTAATGGTGTTAATTTCTTGGCAATGTTGTAAGTTTCTAGACGGAACTTCTAAACTCGACTAGGATGTCTACTTTGGGATAGGAAAATGAAATGTTAAAGGAGAGTGGTCACATATAATTATCATGTGTAACATATCTCTCTTGTACTCTTATATCGCAACAAAGATTTATTTATTGAACAGTAACAATACATTTTTTTTAACAATTTCTTCGAAATGTTATTTAGGAGCAATATGTAAAAAACAATATTGGCACGCATAGAAAAATAAAGGGTTGGATTTAATGTATCCTGGATAAAAGTAGGTTATTTATTCTATTAATTATTTTCTAATTACAGTAAAAATTCTGTTTCATGCAAGAAGCACGTAGCACTTCTTAGAAACCACACATAAAAGTTTCAACCGGATACAGCTGCATTCCGATCTGCAATGTACAAGTTCACGGGCAGAATAGTCTAGACTCTACAGACGCACGTTAGGCCAGTATTTTTAGCTAGTCTATAAAGGGAGATTAATATGTACTCATTCAATAGTTCCACTTTAAAAATATATACTTACCTGGAGGCAGTAAAATGGAATCAAATTGTGATACACGTAGGTAATGTTTTATACTTAATTATTTTATCCAATGGCTAAACTAAAGAAGATAATTAAGAATTAATAAATCTTACATGCATGTACCATATGTATCTACAAAGAATTGGACAGTTCACAGTCATTTTTTTGTCGTATGTGTATGTCGTATGTGCTTCAAGTGGGGGTCGACAAAAGATGGCTATATTGAGCAAAATATGGGTCACTTTTAAATAGAATGTATTAAAATGTTTATAATGTTTATGTTGTTACGTATATTTTTGTACATAACTTATTCGCGGACTGAGTCTGCCGTGAAAAAGAAATTTTATCAGCGGGTCCAAACCACTCTGCTAATATAAACTGGAATCGTAGAACTTTTAAAATTATTTTGTTCGCTTGAAAACTGTGAGCGTTAATTGGTTTTCAATAATTTATAAAGGAGTGGGTTACTCAAAATATCATAACATACAAATAGATTTTAGATTAATCTATTCATATAAACATTAATTCTCGATCTATGAATTTAATAATCCACACGCAAATAAATATAAAAGATACTAATTAACGTTTGCTCTAATAATGCGGCTAATAGTTCATTGCAGTAAAATCAATACATTGAGAATTATTCAATTATTCATCATTTAATAATTTTGTGAATAAATTTTTATTTACAAAATTAACTAATGTGTTATAAGTAAGTAGGTGTTTTTTCGAAAACTATAATGAAAAGGTTATTTTAATAATTATTTGTAAAAATTGGGGCACGATGGACACGTGTTTCTCGCGTGTCCATCGGATTAGGATTATAGCTGTTATCTAAAGATGTCCACCTTTTCCACCTATATGTCCACCTTTTCTATATTTGGAATAAGAAAAGGTGTTGAAAACAGATATAATCCTATGCTTGAAATACGAGCTTGGCCTCATAATATATTATAAATATTTCCAACTATATAGAAATATAAATTGAAACTTAAATATTTGTATTGTCCATATTTTACGAAGAAATGGCACATACTTTGCTTTCATTTTTACGATTTCGGTATGGACTGTCCGAACTGATGGTTCATACCCAAATCCGGCTGTTTTATATTGCCGTTTTAATATCTGGAGGTTAGCTGCCGTCAGCGACTGCAAACCGATTGTCCAGCCAAAATATTCTAATAGGATTTTTATCTATTTTCTACTCATTTTCTTATCGGAAAAAGACCTATGTTCGGTATATCTTGCTCTTCCTGTAACCGCAGTTAGCATTATAAAGAATAATTCTAATTAGACACGATTAACGATAGCTGGTTCCATTTTACGTATTTTATTTGTAAGAAATAACAAAAAAAAAATGATCAACACAAGTTCGATTATAAAAAATATTCTTAGAAGCTAACTAATAGAACTATGTTAAAGTCATGAATCATGTTTTTCTGTTGCAATATATCATCGACGTCTTGTTGACTGTAAACAAACACATTTGAAGCTACGTTTGATTATTTTTTATTCAAATGCTTTCATTTTTTTTTAAATACCATGTACTAACTCCGAGCCATCTTAATTTTGAACAGTGTTGTGGTACTTCCTATCCTGATTTGATTACCGATATTCCGAAATTTTTCTTTACGCAGGAAAGCGCTGCTTCTCTAACAGTTAAACTCCACAAGTCTGGTCAAAGTCATAAGAATATTGAGGATTTTCGGGCACATATTAGGTCACTTGTAGCTAAATGAACATTCTTGTAGCACATTTTTTAAGGAATTTTGAAGTCCCTAAATATGGAGTGCAGTTTCGTAATAATTACCACACTTAATTTTATCAAGTTATATTATTTAAGTAATACTATACAATTATCTATTAAAAGTGAAGGAGTTACGGCGCGAACGGCTTATAATATGGATAATTCAGAGGTGGTTAAGGCTGCTTTAATTGTCAAAGCTTTAATAACTAATTCCTAGTTGTTTGGATGAGTAACCACCTAATGGAATTATCTCACCGTTGATTTGTTAAAAACTGCATTTATAATTTGAACAAGATCTAGTAAAGTACTATAGGCATACAGCTATACAAGTAATATTCAAACAAACGGATTTCAGATTACCTAAGTAAGTCGCGGTGGCTGCATTCTGTAGAACGTTAGTTTAGCCGAACAATGTAGTGATGTAGTATGCTTGGAGAGGGTTTTGAAAACGTCACCACAAATGCCAGACATGCATTTACCCTCTGCCCGGCATTTTTTTAGCTACTTTAAAATCCCTAAACATCGAATGCAGTTTCATAATAATTAACACACTTAATTTTATCAAGTTATATTCTATAAATAATACTATACAATTATCTATTAACAATGACGGAGTTACGATTCGAACGGCTTATACTAGGAATAATTCAGGGGTAGTTATGGTTGCTTTAATTATCAAAGCCCCTAATTACTAATTCCTAATTGTTTGGGTAAGTAGCGATCTAATTGAATTATCTCACCGTTCATTGTTATAAACAGCATTTATAGTTTAAAAAAAAAGATCTAGTAAAGTACTATAGGCATACAGCTATACAAGTAATATTCAAACAAACGGATTTGAAATTATTTAAATAAGTCACGGTGACTGCATGCTGTAGAATGTTGGCTTAACAGACAAATGTAGTGATACAGTATGCTTGTAAGTGGTATCAAAAAGGGCTCCACCAATGCCAGAAATGCATCTATCCTGTGCCCGACGTCTCTAAGCAATTTTGAAATCCCTAAACATCGAATGCAATTTCGTAATAATTAGCACACTTAATTTTATGAGCTACTTATATTCTATAAATAATACTATACAATTACCTATAAAATTAACAATATCACAGGCAAATGGTGACAGTAACGCACAAAGAGTTTTAACAGAAACAAATGAGAAACTTGCGATTACATTTTCATACCATGTTTGAATAATAGGAGCGATTGTAAGGGCCAGAAATTTCGATACATTAAAAGACCCAATTCAGTGTACAGGCGGTGAGTATAGCATACAAACACACGCACAAAATACGGAAAGAAATCCGCAAACAGTGTATACCCATAGGGCTCGAAAAATAACACATTTGAATAGTAAATGAGTTGTTGAATGGTATAGATGTCCAGAGTATGAATGAAAAAGAGGTAGATTCAGAGCGAAATTTGCGGATATTTTCTTTTTACCAGGTGATTAGTTAACCACTACTAATACTTTAACTCAAAGGATAAACATAAAGTAAAATGTAAGTTCGGTGTACGTTAAGACATACCGTATACCACAGGTCAAAAAGCTGAGGTAGAAGGTTAGATAAGGAGAGGAGAAGCTTAAATAAGGTATTACTAAAGAGACGTGTTCATAAGTCTTCATAGAAGTCTTCGCGGTTACATTTGGTCCCTAAGAAACTGGATTCAGGAGGTAATAAGGCCTACACGGAGGATTCATGAATTCGGGCTTCTTAATCCTTTATTGGAGGATGATAAGTTTCTATTAGAAGTCATAGAGACGATAATAAATTTTTTATTATAAGCTATATATTCTTCACATTTAGATCTTTAGATCATGCATAAAGGTGTTATCAGATAGGGCTAGATCATGTTTCACGGAAATACACAGCTTTTACACGGACATATAGAGGGCAGTATCAGTTGACTAGATTGCTGATCGAAGATTCAAAGATTAGTCCAAGGACTTTTTCTAGACCAATGACAATTATCATGGCTGGGTTAAATTATGAAAATTATTTTGTTTATTTAGATTATCTTATTTGTTCTGGTTACAATTTGACTGGTCATAATAAAAATTTTGTGAAAGTTCTTGCCAGGAGGATTGCCAATCATTTAAAGCTTTTAAAAATGTGTTAACGGAGGCAGCAATCCTTCAATATCCTAAGTTTGACGCAGGACAAGATCCTTCAAACTGACGCATCCAAGCATTCTTTCGAAGTAGTTCTTTGTAATTTTGATTGTCGACCAGTAGTTTATGCGACTTGAAGATTCAGTAAGGCCGAGATAAAATATTTTACGATTGAAAAGGATTATTTACAATTTGCTGTACGGTTAAGAAATTGAGGCCGTATATTTTTGGGGTAGATATTTCCTATACAAACAGACCATTAATATATCTTTATGGTAAGATTAATCCTTCTAGTAAGCTAACTGAATTTCGTCTCAATTTGAAGCAATATGATTTTATTATCACTCATGTTCGTTGTAAATATAATATCATAGCAGACGCAATATATCGAATTGAGTATAAGGGACTTAGAGACATGTTACAAAAGCAGGAAAACGTGTTTGTAATAAAACGGGGGCAAGCAAAAAAGCTGCTGCAAGATAAAATTTTATTACAAAATCAAGTAGAGAAGAACTGTTGAAACAGCCCATACAACATGTTGAGTTACGCGTTGTTCACGTAAAAAAATTAACAGATTAACCAAAAAGAAAGGAAACTTCTACTTGGTGTATGTTTTTGTCCATCTGAATGCGTAGTATCTATGACTAAGTAATGCTGAGGAATTAGTCAATTTTAGTTCGGTTGGGAGCTATTCTCTATTACGTAAAATTTGTATGCAGCAAGGAATCTCCTATTTATCATTTTAAAGATAGTTTAAAAAATAAAGTACTCAAACAATTAGTACTACAAACAATTAGTAATACCGAATAGATTCGAAGAAGCGAATTTAAAAGTAACTCTTTTGCCAAATCGTATACATGTTGTAAAGAAAGAGGTAAAAAATTGCTTATAAATGATTTCATACATTGAATACAGGAGGTCATGCAAGTCTTTCTCGTACTGTGAATACACCTTAAAAATAGGTGTAATTTGGATTTTTGGGTAATTTGGAAGAAGTTTTATTGAGAAATGTGGTGCATGTTAAAGACATAAATATAGGCTAACACATAGGGAGCCAATTTGTGCAACAACTACAACTAGTACAGCATTAGACAAAATATTCTTTTCTTTGATAAGTTCATTGCGAGCAGATGAAAATAATTATAAGTATAATCTTTCACTTCAGTGTGAATTGCCCAAATTTGTAGAATGTTATGCTATTTCAGACACAGACGCTTATACTGTAGCTAGGGTTTTTGTACAAAATTCTGTATTACGTTATGGGATTACATCGCAAATTGCGAGTGACCGAGGTACTGAATTTATAAATAAGGTTTATGAGGAAATGCGTACCATGTTGCAAGTTGATAAACATTTGGGTACAAGTTTATCTCATGAATCTATTGGGAGTCTTGAAAATTCGCACAAAAATCTGGGTGCTTATTTACGTACGCAAGCTCCCAATGCAACTGAGAGTTGATCATCATAGTTACCATTTTGCTTTTCGGCTTATAATAACACAGTGCATACTAGTGCGCAATATACAGCGCATGAACTTGTTTTTGGGAAACTTCCGAATCTACCAGCGACTATTGTTAAAATTTAGTGTACAAACAGCATGGGAAAGAAAACAGAAATTTGATGTTAGGTACTCACCATAAATATTTAAAATTAATGATTTAGAAAATGTTAAACAAACTTATGAAAAACAGTGTAATAGAAAACATTCATCTAAAGTGATAAAACAGAATATCAAATATGTTTAATATTTGGTGCACGGGTTGTAAACAAAAGCTAAATTGTAAAACATGAGACAAGCTGAGTATACAATATGGCCTTTAGGTATTTAGAGAAGAATATAAAATGATAGATTCATATTAAGATATAGAAACATAATATTGACTCTCGATCGTTATCAATTATGTATTTATTTTACTTGATTCCATTATTAAATGTCATGAACAAACATGAAGTATTATTTTGTAAGTATTTGTAAACAAAAGCGGATTAGTTTATGTAATTTAATTTCATTTACCGACCATATACAACATAATCACAATGTGCAAGCTCCCGAATATGATTCTTTATGTACTATCTAAGAATACTGCCCTGGCTTATACCCCTAGGGCCTAGACTATAGCTGCGAGTATTATGACCGTGAACTTGTACATCGTAGATCGAAATGAGGCTACATCCGATTGAAATTTCTGCATTTGGGATCGATGTGGACGATGTTTCCGATAAAAAGGTTGTCCGAAAATAAACTTCTTGAAAGTGTGATATACATGAGCAATACACCTGTTCGGTATTAGCACACGTAGCGACAAATCTCGACACGAATTATATACTCAAAATTTCATTCCAGTATTATTTGAACCTCAAAACAAAATTTTGTCTATCGGTTTCTAGCACATTAAATAACCTGTCTAGAAATTTTTAGGTACTTTGTTATTGGAACTGCGTATACGGAGCTCGAGTGGTCTGGAGGTCCAATGTAATGTGATTGTCCAATATACGGATGTCCAATGGAATGCATATATATATATATATATATATGAATTGACTTTAAGTCTCCTAAGTACAATATTTACCCTTTATCATATTATATGGAGAAAAATTTCCAAAGCAGAAGTGTCTAGGGCTTTAAGCTACATAAACTAAAGATATTTTCATATATGCCGAACACAAAATACATTTTTTTAAATGGAATGCTATACTTTTTAGTTGATAATTCGATTCTACATATTTTTCATA
>WYDF02259270.1:0-19457 GCA_009867245.2 Adranes taylori
TAACATCTCTCTTATTTTCAGTATGACTTCAAAGAAAAGAAGAATAGTGGACGAAAATAGAAAGTATAGCGAGGAAAGGGAAGAAAAGTACTTCTTCATAGTTCAAAATGCAAAATTAGAGGTAGTTGCTGTATTTAAGGAATATCATATTAACAGGCATTACGAAACAAAACATAAGGATTATTTGAAGTTCGATAAAGAAGTCAATCGAAGCTCACGGAGTTTAAGTCGCAATTAAAGACTCAACAAAAAATGTTTCGTGCAGCATTACAACAACCTTCCAATATTGTTAAGGCAAGCTATTCTGCTTCATTTGTGATTGCAAAAAAAATGAAAACAGTGAATTTGTGAAAGAATGTTTGGAAGCTATTGTGAAGGATATTTTGCCTGATAAAAGTAAACTGTTTTCGAACCTAAGCCTATCTCGGCAAACAGTTTGTCGTCGAATTAATGACATTTCAAATGAAATTATCTTAAAACAGCGCGACAGAATTCGAGATTTCAAATATTTTTCCTTGGCATTTGACGAAAGCACAGACATTTCAGACTCAGCTCAGCTTGTAGTGTTCCTTCGTGGAGTAAATGAATCATTTCAAGTACCAGAAGAAATGTTAAATGTAATAAGTTTAAAAGGTACAACAACAGGAAAAGATATTTTCCATGCTGTTGAAAACTGTATATGCGAAAACAACTGGGATTTGGAAATATTTTCTGGAATATCAACTGATGGAGCACATGCTATGATAGGTAAAGAAAAGGGAGCTATAAAATTACTAATCAATAAAACAGAATCCAACAACAAAACTAGGAATCGATCCAAAAGAGAGGATTTAATTATAATCCACTGTTTAATTCATCAACAAAAGTTATGTGCCCAACTATTATCGATGGATCATGTTATGCAAGTAGTTATAAAAACAGTGAATTACATTCGATCACATGCACTTCCGCATCGGCAATTTAAGAAGTTCCTGAAAGAATTAGATTCTAAATATGGTGACGTTGTATACTTCAGTTAAGTCAGAATGTTAAGTCATACATATTAATCTACACAAAAACTACAATTTGCAAACAGATGCGACAACACCATATTTACAATAAACCAGAGAAAGTATTAGATCCAAACAAGCAAAGACAGACGATCTAAATCAGAATGGAAAATTTTAGCCACACAACATTTATCATTATTTTGTCACTAACAGCACAAACAAACTCCTCAACAAAACCAGACAATTTCGCCATAAATAAAAAATGCAAAACAGGATGTCAAAACTACATGCAACTGAAGAACGAAGAACCCTCTATCAGAATAATGAACATTGTAACCGCTAAGATAACAAAAATAATATACCCAGAAGAAATAAGTCTTTTCTTATTAGAAAGAAGATATTTTAGAGCGGTAATAAAAAAACACTTTGGATCAAGGCCAGTTTTAATTGAATTTAAAGAAAAATTACCAGAGGAAGAGTCAATGACATGGGTTGCCAAGATGAGATGCAGAATTGGACACATCTGCAAGCCTAATGGTGATTGCTGGGGAAGCACTTCTGATTATTGTTATGATACAGAGCCAAAAACATGGGTTCCAGAATAATCCTTTTCTTATAAGGGAGTAACATGGATGCTTCTTTTAGACACATCTGTACTTTTGATTGGGAATGCAGTATTAGAAAAAATGGTTTCAAGATCCATACCAACTCAGGAGGAGAAGCAGTGGTTCTAATAGGAGAAAAAACATACATGATTAGTGATGAAAAAACAATATGAAGATTACGTGGTTTATGGAGAGGGACCCATATTCAAGAAAAAAGAAATACTAACACCAAATTGCTTTCAAGAAAACAGTAAATTCTTTTGTGAGGAAAACTCTGAACATGGGAGCAACTGTTTTGTCATAAATCCAGAGAACCAATGTGAACCGTATACCAACGAAGCCTATTGTAAATTGGACGACCCAACCACAAGATCAGAGGTACCAACTATATTAGCAGCTTCAACAACTGATATAAATCAAATCAGAGACGCCATCAACGTGATTTCACAAATAAGTGATTTTAATTTTTATGAATTAAAAAATGAGCTGTTTTATCTAAAAAAAGATATATTGAGAATTTTAATAGAAATTTTAAAAGACAATCCAACAATTTTATCCCCTTTCTTCAGTCAACAAACATTTGTAAGAACACTCCAAGGTAATGCCATAGAAGCATGTGCGAATCTAAAGATCTCTAAAGAATCTAAAGATATAATTTATAATCCTCATGGTAATATAGTACCAGATTTACCTCTTAAATGTGCGATAATAGGTATACTTCAAGAGATTATTCATCAAACTTATACTAATAGAATTTCATTAGAAACAAGATATAACATCGATATGATTGATCAAGAAGATTAAATATTTTAAGATCATTCCAAATTACTAAGCAATCAAAAGACATTGGTATTTCAGAATTGAAAAGAATTAAAAGGATTTGCTTTTGCATATATATAGCCACATAAAGGGCGCAAGTAACAAAACATATGGTTCCGAAATTAATTAAAACATTATATTGGAATGTGTATAAATTTCATCAAAATACAACAAGTGGTTTAGTCATAGTGAATTTCTAAAGTTAATAAGGCGTTCCGAAACATGGAATTGCATCGAGATGATTTCCGAGCGCTAAGTTATTACAACTTTCGAAGAAATTTATCGCAACAACGTCTTGCCAAGTTGGTTGCTGTTTTTGATAATGAACACCACATTCAAAAACCTCGCTGGTACTCTGAATTCAAACGTGAACGCGCAAATCTCACGATGATACGAGGCCAGGTCCGACAAAATCAGCGGTCACTCAGGATGCTGTGGGCGAGATGATCAATGACGATCGTCAGGTAACTTACCGGGAGATCGAGAGTTCCTTAGGGATTTCTAAGACCTGAATCCAAAAGATTTTACATGATGAGATGGGCGTGCAAAAATTACCCTCACGTTGGATCCCGCGTCTGTTGACGAAAGTAACAAATGGCGGCTCGTGTCGGTTTTTTGCCAAAGAACTCTGAATCGTTTCAACAGAGGCCGCTCCAAAAATGTGTACCGTAACGTCAGTGATGACGAGTCTTGGATTTATTCTTTTGAACTCGAGAATAAATGTCAGTCTACTGTTTGGGTGTTTCAAGATAAGGAGAATCCAACCAAAGTCATCCGTTCCCGCAGTGTGTCGAAAAAGATGGTCGCAACTTTTGTATCAAAATCCGGACATGTGGCTATAATTCCTTACTTCAGATACAGAATCGAAGCACGGTAACTTCATCAAGAATAACTGAACATGTCTATGTTTGTATGCAGAAAGCTATTGAACTGGAAACGTAGTGTTCTAAGAAAAATACTTGGAGGTCACTGTGCCACCGTGCACAATGACCTCCAAGTATCTGTAGTCACTGTGCCAAAATTCTTTTGTTGCAAAACCTGGATTAACTGAATGTTTTCCGGTCGTCAGCCTGAAACATGCCAAATGCTGTAATCCTAGGCACTTTGAGTTCACACGACCCGATAATGACGTAACGGCTTACTTTATTTTTAAGGCCTACATGAACAGTATGCATACGATCTGGCTGGATATGAGCACTAAAGTATGTCCAAACAACATCTTTGGAACTACGTAGCCTATCTTATAAGGCAGAATAATCAACTATTGTGAGAAGTTAATGATGAAGATGCAAATGGTCCGAAGAAGCCAAAGGCATAACCGGCCAATGCATACGACATAGCTGGCAGATGCAAAATCAAAAGATGCGAGTGTTGGAAGCATGATCAAAACTAAATAGATTACTAAATGCAAAATATAATAAAACTTTTGATTCTCAGTATATGAATGATGGGATGGCGGTCCTGTCCACAATTTTATGATATCTGGTATTCTATTTTTATTCCTGCAATTTGTACAATTTTCGATTTATTCTATTGAATTCTATGTAAATTATATATTTGGCTCGCTTCCCATTAATTTCGTTGATAATAGTTATATTTACATTATAATGATATTAATTCTTCATTGACATTAATATGTCTAGTAATGATTTTGTATATTTTATTGATTTCTACATTAAAAATCTCAGTTCACATCTATGCGTGTTCTTATATCGAGAGAATATGAACTTCTATATTTTCTTGTGTCCCCATGCCTGTAGTTCTGTTATAGGAAATTTCACTATCTTCTGTGCAATAATATATTTTGTCGTTGTTAATGTCAATGATCAAAATTAAAAACTAATATACAATTAGTGCAAGTAAACACCCGTTTTGAATGAACTTTATCAGATCATTTATTTTTATCTTTCATCTACCATAAAAGTATATGAAAGATGTAGGATTCATGTTTTGACAATTTTTTCTATTTCACTTTAGTATTTCTCTTGTATTGAAATTACTGAAATCCGTTAATACGCAATTCAAAGGCTAAAACGCAGCTCATAAGGAACAATTTTTCGTATAAAAGTTTTTTCTAAAAAAAATTTCATGCTCAAAAAAAGCCGATTTTTCGGTGCTGTTTGTATGTTTGACGTGTCGTACATACGCACGTCCGTATGTTCAAGAATTTCTCCTTCCGTATGGGACCAATCTGGATGCAATTTGGTAGACAGGTGTAGACTATGAACGGTTTTTTCATTTTCTTTATAAATCCAATATGGCGGACAAGAGCCATTTTTTTGTTCAGAAATTTCTTATTCAAACTTAGATATTGAAATTTGCACACATTAGTACCTTATATTGTGCGTCGAACAGAAAAAGTCCAATGTTGCCAATTTGTATAGGAAGCGGTGTTGCCATGTCTGAAGCTTAACAAACTTTCTGAAATATGCCAGGAACAATAAAAGTTAGGACATTCGAATAAACTTATTGTATAGGCTACATAAAGGTCCATCGATTTTATTTGAATTTTTTTTTCCAAAATCAAATTTAACGTATATACGTTTTTTGTTTTGCTAACTTTAGGCTCCATTTTCTCGAAAAGTTTCGCAAGAATTTTTTTAAATTTCTTATGTCAAAAGTTCCTTTAATAATTACGCGACTAGGCGAGTTTAAAAAATTGCATGTCATGGCGCCGGAGTAATTTGACTTGAAAAAAAGTGTACTACCCTAAATATCTTGGTTCCTACGAAACCTGGAAAATGAAACTTGGGGAACTTATGTAAGACCAGGGTATCTTAATTTTGCCGGTGTGATCAACTGAATATACTTGACATTTTGAGCAATAAATTTTTTTCAAAAACTTTTTAGTAACACCCTGTATATTTTCTTATATTTTGGTAGCCATTGTGATTTCCTTTATAATGATGCCACATATGATGGGCTCTTATCATTTCAAAGATATGAATGACCCTTAATAGCTTAAAATTTTACAACTTGTCGCAATGGCAACAGACATTCAACAATGAATCATATTATATACATGTGTAAGCTCATATATGGAAAGTTACAGAAAAAAAAATTACGTTGTATGAGACATATAAACTGCTTTCACAATTGAATAAATGTTGTTATCAGTGGCGGGTACATATTATAATTTTTGGAGGGACTCAAAATAATCATTTTATTGAGAAATTCAGTTTTCAAATTAGAAGACTGAAATTTCGCTCGCATATAGTATATTTTATTATGCGTCGAATGGAGGTAATACCATTCGCGTAAGTGGTATAGAGCGCGATGTTGCCACATTTAAAATTTTACCAACTTTTGATACATTTCAGGAAATATAAAAGTTAGGATTCTTAAATAAACTTTATTTTATAGGCCACCAAAAGCTCGTTTAATTTTATTTGAAACATTTTTTCTAAAATTACAAACTAAGATATATACAGGGTTTTTTTTTGTTTTGTAAAGTTTGCGATCAGTTTAGTTCAGACCGGCTATTGTACTACATCAAATATCTCGGTTCCTATGAAAGTTGAAAATATAAAAGTTGGGGAACAAGTGTAAGATCCAGGGACCTCAATTTTACGCAAAGCGGACACAAAGAAAGAGTGACATAAAAGCGGTAGTGGGGGAAATAAAGTCAAACATGGCAGCAAACCGCGCCAAAGCGGACAAGTTCATAAGACCAAGGCAGCCTGGCGTGTTCTTTTTGAAATTAGCCGAAAAGAGAGTCAAGAGGGGTCGTAGGCCATGCTGTAGGCAAATACGGGAAATATGAGTCAAGAGCGGCCGGATGCCGCGGCAAAGAGGACAAATATGGGAACTGGGGGATTAATGGGTAGGCAGGGGATTCATGGGTTAGATTAATGTTGTTTAGTTTTCTCTAAATACTATTATGCTAATAAATTTAATAGACGACTTAAAAAGTGACAGTCAAAATGAAAAGATTCAACTTTTGTTTTACGCAAGATGTAACAAAACGTATGACTTCCAGTACATGAAAGATGTGATGGCGATCACGTCCACGATTTCTTTTTTCTATTTTAAACTGGTAACGTAGAATGCATATTTTTAATCTACCTTATATGTTAGGATTGAAAACAAGATATCTTTAGTTCATAGTGTGGTTATTTTGTATAGCGGTAGAATCTGATTTAGTTTGAAAACAACGTAAGTCCTGGGCTTCAGTTGTTTTCAAATTCGATTAGTAACAATTAGATGTCGCTTATAGTTAATCGTTTACAACAAGTATTTTTGACGTTAAAAATTTATTTATGTACGTTTTTGTTTGTTCTTTGAGTTTAAGATTTTAGTTTTATACAATATCTAATACATCAGGTAGTAGTACTACTGACAATAATGAACTAGTTCTTAACCAACGTAAAAGAGGAAACAGGAATGTAGACGAATAGAAGCAAAACATCATTAAAAAGGCGAAAATTAATTTCTGCAAAACGCGTAACCCCCTAAGCAAGTAAGTTGCAAATTTAGCATTTCTATTTCTCTATATTTGTTTTAAATAATATAAAAATAAAACATTTTTTTAGATTTCCCTAGAACAGAGTTTTTGGACTTAACTTGTTTCCAAAATCTGCGATTCAATTTGAATTCACCGATTATCCTGAAGTAAATCAAATAGTTGAATAGCAACACATTGGCCATAAAACTGGCTTCGTAATTGTATTTCTTGTCAATAAACACCACTTAAGACTAACTAAATGAAGCGATGTTAACCTTACTATCTTCTAATATTATATAGTAATTTTGAGGTTATCTTTTATGTATATAATAAATAATAATTACTTACAATAACAGATTTATTCACAGGCTTATTTGAAGCAGCCCTAAGACAACACAAAAAAATAAAGCTGGTCATTGCATTTTGAATACCATCAAATTTAGAAATCAACTAAACACAAACAACGAATAAACAGAAAACTATTATTTCTTTATTTGCATAATTTTACCCGAATATTGCCCCACGAATTGCCGCGTTTGATTACCGCGCCTGATTAAATAATATGACTGCTTTTTTATTACAATTATCTCGCATATAAATGAATAATTATTATTGTTTAATTTTAACTGTTTATAAAATACAAAAACTGATTAAAGTGCGACACACGTTTTTAATTTAGCAAACATCAAAACCTAAATATTAAGATCGACTCTCACAACTATGTTTCAAACAGAAAATTATGTATTCTAGATGTAAATTTATTTACTTTTTCAAATTCTTAGCAAAACATGTTTTAAAATAAGAAATTATTCCTTGTTTAATTAACGGTGGTAAGAAACGAAAATATATTTTTAGGTTGTTTATATTTTACGCAATTTTGCTGGGATACTTTTTTTATATGAAGCAAAAATAAAAATAGTGTAAAATTATTACTTTCTATGATGAAGAATGTGCACGCTACACGAATTTTGCAGCCTGAAGTAGAGGCCTTATTAACCTGAGTTAAAAAAGACATATGTTATTATTTACCTACCTTATTTTGATTACATCAAATATTATTTCTTTCATGTGTTGTAGGGTGCAAAAAGCCGAATGCTGTCAGTAATAAAAAAAAAACACGAGTGGTTCTAAATAACAACATCTTTTGCAGTGCTCTGTTATCACGTAATAACATAGAATTTACAATTTCACCTACTTCAGCTCGAGCACCGTTGGCAAAGATATGCTGGTCATGAGTGGATCCAGACCATCTTGCTACAATATCATGAATTTACAACTAATCAAATTAGTTGCAAATGGAATTACGCCCATGTGATTGCAAGCGAACATGGGTACAATCTACAGCTTTAATTATGCAAGCAAATAGAATAATATTGTAAAATATTTCGTATACTCGCTGTCTTCTTTCAACACCAAAAGCAATTTCAATGTGTTTGCAAGACCATCAATTGCTTCGCTAACTTTTCTTATTCGATACTTGTCGACATAACATACATATCGATGCTTTACATGTCCACACCAACACAATCTGCTGCCGTAAGTAGGCTCGAGTTTCTTTTCCGAATGAGGCGTCTGTCAATCTGGGCGCTAGAGACTTTTCCTAAATCTCGGAATAAATAAACGGGGAATGTACACAAGTAAAATACACAAATAAATAACAATGACCACCACTTTATTTAAATTAATATCTGTAGAGTTTATTATGAACGGTGGACTGTATACACTATGGATTATTTTGCTAGTCGATACGCTAAGATATTTTGCTGTAATTATAAAAGTATTAAACGGTCAGAGTTTACATAAAACCACGAAACTGTTATAATAAGCATTTAATGTCACTAATTAATAACTAAATAACAATTCAGAAAGTGACAAATAATTATAGATTAATTTGAATAATGAGATTTAATTTGAATAACTTGAACATTGAATTGTCTTGAATACCGGGGTTTCTCGACTCTAAATCTTGGGGAATAATGTCGAACCCCATAACGAATGGGTTCCGATATTAACCTTCCGTTACTCGCGGTTTCTGCCCGACAATAGTCGCGCCCAACATAGTCGCGCTGTATCTTTCATATACACATATATTTAATCAAAACAACAACAAAAAATTGATGTGTTTTGAGAGTCGGATTAAGTTTTTACACTAAAAATTTAAATAAATAACCCAATTATGCATCATTTTTTATTGAAAAATATATAACATTTTGGAAAGTACATTACAAAATACATTACATTACACTTTACGTTTTTTATTCGATGATATTTGACATTGATCGCCGCAAACAATTTTTGCATGTTGATACGTTTCACATGAACAACAGTTGTATTTTGTCAATCTAGTTCTTTGTTGTCCCATACACGACTTGCATCTTTTGCGCATATTTGCAGTTCCGCAATCAGGAACTTCTAGAGCATCGTTTTCAACATCAAAAACTTGAACATTGATGATTTCTTTGAGGCATGTAGTTATATTTTACGTAGGTTGGTGTTAGATGTGCATTTCTCCGTTGTAGATAATCTCTTACTAACTCATTAGCTAGAGATCGAATATAGGGTCGACGATGCTTGCACTCATTATGGTTGCCAGTATATATTATCTGTGAGTTTATTCCCGCAACATTCAACATGGAGAAAAACACCACCATTGCCCATAGTTTCGTATTACGAGCTACATTATATGAAGAACATAGCGTATCGACACCTCCTTTTGTGACCGATCTGAAGTTAGCAATAACCACTCAGCAATAAAAATCGAAAACATTACCTTCGAAAGAGATATGCTTCTGTAATATATATTACTAAGAGGTTTATGCGTTATCAGTTTGCTTGTTAATTACATGATATTAATATAAAATTAAGCATTTAATGACTTTATCTACAGTGCCGTACGTCAAAGATATAATATAAATAATTTTCGCAATATATGAATAAAATAACGCATGTCATGTTACATGCGATTATTACAAGCTAAAAACAATCTGTATCCGTTTCATTTGTGTCAAACTATATACCACATACAAGGGCACTTCAATTTTGTCCAATTATTTTTCGAACAGTGCCGTCTATAATGGTAGCAATACCCACTGTTAGAGGGCTATACCTATAAAATTAGTCAATTTCATATTTCAGACGATTATTACAAGAAGGAAACAACGTGTATCACTTTTATTTATATCACTTTCATTTGCATTAAGATATTTTCCACATACAAGGACACTTCAATTTTGTTCACCTATTCTTTGACCAGGGCCGTCTGTCAGGGTAGCAATACGCATTGTCAGAGGGTTATACCCTTAAAATTAGTCAATTTTTTATTTCAGACGATTATTACAAGAAGGAAACAACGTGTCTCACTTTTATTTGCATCAAGATATATTCCGCATATAAGTGCACTTCAATTTTATTTACTTATTCTTTGGCTAGTGCGCCTATCAGGGTACCATTACACACTGCTAGTGGGCTATACTTACAAAATTAGTTAATTTCATAATTCAGACGATTATTATAAGAAGAAAACAACGTGTATTACTTTTAGTTGCATCAAGATATATTTCCCATACAATCATACTTCAATTTTGTTTACTTATTCTTTTGCCACTGGCGTGCATCAGGGTAGCATTACGTACAGTTAAAGCGCTATACCTATAAAATTAGTCAATTTCATAATTCAGACGATTATTACAAGAACGAAACAACGTGTATCACTTTTATTTGCATCAAGATATATTCCATATATCTTGGACACTTTAATCTTGTTTAATTATTTTTTTACCCTTGCCGTCCATTAAGGTAGCAATACACATTGTTAGAGGGCTATACCTATAAAATTAGTCAATTTAATATTTCAGACGATTATTAGAAGAATGAAACAACGTATATCACTTTTATTTGCATCAATATATATGCCACATACAATGTCGCTTCAATTTTGTTTAATTATTTTTCGCCACTTCCTATCAGGGTAGCACTAGACACTGCTAGAGGAAACAACGTGTATCACTTTTATTTGCATCAAGATATAGTCCAGGTAGAAGGGCACTTCAATGTTTTTACCTATTCTTTGACCAGTGCCGTCTATCAGGGTAGCAAAACACACTGTTAGAGGGCTATACCTATAAAATTAGTCCATTTCATATTTCAGACGATTAATACAAGAAGGAAACAACGTGTATCACTTTCATTTGCATTAAGATATATTCCATATGTAAGGATACTTTAATTTTATTTAATTATTTTTTGTCTAGTGCCGTTCATCAGGGTAGCAATACACATTGTTAGAGGGCTGTACCTTTATAATTAGTCAATTTCATATATCAGACGATTATTACAAGAAGGAAACAACTTGTATCACTTTTATTTGCATCAATATATATCCCATATCCAAGGACACATTAATTTTATTTAATTATTTTTTGACGAGTGCCGTCCATCAGGGTAGAAATACACATTGTTTGAGGGCTTTACCTATAAAATTTGTCAATTTCATATTTCCGACGACTATTACAAGAAAGGAAACAACGTGTATCACTTTTATTTGCTTCAAGATATATTCCATGTACAAGGATACTTTAATTTTATTTAATTATTTTTTTACCAATGCCGTCCATCAGAGTATCAATACACACTGTTAGAGGGCTATACCTACAAAATTAGTCTACTTCATATTTCAGACGATTATTACAAGAAGGAAACTTTCTGTTTTTAAAGGATTGTTGATGTTTACTTCTGTCCTGTCTTTTGAGAAATGTCCAAAACTTGTCTTTCTCTTCATTGGCCTCTTCGATTTGGTTTCCCAGCTATCTTTTTTTTTGTGCTCAATGAAACCTTTTACCTCTCTTTGTAATCTTCGGTATTGGCTTTTCTAGTCTGAGTCCACCGTTTTTTGGCCTCCCAACATTCTTTTAATATCTTTTTTCCTCTACGTCCAGGCCTCACATATTTATTGCTGGTACGTCAGTTTCGCATTGTCCTAGGACATCCAGAATTTATGTCGTATGGCTTTCAACTGTGTTGGTAATATCCTCTTTAGTTTCCATACTGCAATGTATCCTAATTTTCACCATTTTAGAAATGTATTGTGGCCATTAGTTTTGCGCAGCTGAGATTGGGTAGTGTTTTGAGTATTTTGCCCTAACACTCCCACAACCGGCATGCGATCTGGGTCTCATGTATAGTGCACTTTAGTTTTTAAATTTGAACTCACCTGGTGTGTTATATAAAAGTCTATTACATCTCTGTGGCCTCGTGTCGGTACATTCGTGCAATATTACGAAGCATGTATGTTAATAGCGGTAAATTTACGTTCAAATTTCGTGATAGCAACAACACTATTATTGTTTGTTCTGCAAGCCCACGAATTGTGTTCTGTGTTATGGTCTTCGCCTACGATTGTCTTTCCGTAACTAAACACTCTCACTAAGTCCTCTTATATAGTATTTCCCAGTGGTGTATATACATAGACACCAGATCTATTTCTTATCCGTTTATTACAGTTTTAAATCCTGCCGCTGCACTGATCACTAAATCCGACGCAAGAGTTGAAAAGCATACACTATTTCTGGATAAGATTGCCACTCCACCTCTATGCCTACCTATTCGGCCTCTCCTTGTAATCCTCAATTCAAGGATATGCCAAGAGTCCCCTTACTTCAAATGAGCTTCCTACACTAGGAGTATCATTATGTCCTCCTCTCTCAGAAATAATGCCAGTTGCCCACGGCCCGTGGTTTTAAGCCAATTTGCATTACAATTTGGTATGTAAATTGGTTTTCTAATTGAACCTATTCTTGCTTGTTCTGAATATGTCTTTTAAAACTTCCCGCAAAATTTATTTTAAAATCTCTCTGAATTCATATTTCCACTGAGGTTTAATTTTGTCTGCGTAACTCACGCCGTCTTTCCTTCCTGCTGCTTGAGTTTTCTTAGCTTGCCTCTTCTCTGGCCTCATATTTTTCGAACGGAATCGGCATTTTACTGCGTTAGCCAGATAATCTCCATCGTAATTAAATCATTTTGGAGGTAACTCCTTAGGATATTGGCAATCGTAGGAGGCATGATCTCCAGCACATTTATATATCGACGTCAACTAAATTATATTTATATATCGAAGGATTGCATGCACTAGCATATGATTTGTTCAATAGTCATTTACGAAAATGATATAAACGTTTTCGAATTGGTCTATACAGACGAACAGAAAGCGGAGGCTCTGGCAAACCACCTAGAGTAATATTTTACAAACAATGATCCAATAGACGAGGCTCTGGAAATAGTTGGAGCTAAGGCAAACTTTGAAGCACATAGACGCCGGCCTAACAAACAAGAATGGCTCAAACCAACTAATGCCCAAAGTGCAATAAGTAAATTAAACCCTAAAAAAGCCTGTGGAGAGCAATGCATTCCAAATAAAGCAACTTAATTACTTCCTGCAAATGTAGTCCTGTTACTAACGTTAATCTTCAACGTCATAGTTTCAGAGCAAACATCCTAGAAAGAATAATCAAGGGCAAGATGGAAATCTGGGCAGAGAGCAAAAAACTGATTCCAGCAAATCAGTTTGCATTCAGAAGCAAATTGGCATCAATGCATCAAGCTGATATTTTGACGGATTGAAAAGAAAAGGAACGAAGAGAAATAAATTTCCACAAAAGGTAGTATGCGCTTTTCTCGATGTAGAAGAAGTATACGACCGAGATTGGTGCGAGGGTTTGTTTATAAATTAAAGATGATGGCCTTACATATGAATTTGGTAGCCACAATCAAGTCATTCTTAACGGATAGAAATTTTAGGGTAAAAGTCAACAATGAACTGTCAGAGTGGCGAACAGCAGCATAAGGGCTTCCACAGGGATCCACCTGAACCCGATATTATACAACTTATTCTCTTATGAACTGTCCCAAAAATGCAAAGGAAAGAAAGACCACAAGCTATTCCAATTCGCAGACGACATAGCAGTATTCGTTAAAGGACCCGACCTACACATAATGGCAAGCAGACTGGAGAAGAGTTTAAATGAAGTACTACAAAAGGAAATACTGCAAAAGGTGGAAAATTCGATTAAACAGTTCCAAGGCGGAAGTAGTTTATTTTGGAGAAATGAATGAACCGTTCTACGCAATACAATTTCGTGTCAACAAAATCAAAAGAAAAGCCACCTATTTGGGCTGTACTTTTGATTGATAGGCAACTTACGTACAAACAGCATATCAAAAGGAAGACAGGTTACGCAATGAAGAGAGTAAACACAATACGAACAGTGTTACGAGAGAACAGCTATTTGAACATTAAGAAACGAATGAGCATCCTGAGGGTAATAATGGAGCTTATCTTATGTTATCGTCAAGTACTCTGAACCAACGCTGATCCAAAAACATTGGAAAGAGTGACAACTCATAATAAACTAGTGAGAAAGTGTGTAGACGCGGCCTGGAATATGAGGAACAGTAATCTAAGAACAGAGTTGAAAGTGAAAACCTCAAACAAGGCGCGGACGTGGGTGGGAGATCTGAGATGATCGTCAAGGCTCTAAATCACCCAATGACGAAGTTATTATGTTATTATGGACAAATTATGGACAAATAACTTACTACATCGTCCCTTTACGATGTATTACAACAGAGGACAATGTATCACAGTTTAAATCTGGAATCAGCAAAACTGGAAATTAAAAAAAGCTTGATATCAGTAGTACAACAACTTATAGCAAATATTTCTATTAGTAGTGAGAAACAATTTTGAATTTATTATAATGAGTCAGTAATAAATTTGACGTGTTTCTATGTGTGGAGTCCAATCAGGTTTGTTGTATCATACGATATGACGTCACATTTTATATGTGCTTTTTTTGTTTTACGTAGGAAGTGGAGAAACCTTCAAAAGGCGAAGGATACCCGTGCATCCAACAGTGTGGGATTTTTACCCTAACTAAAACTCCACTCCCTGTTGGGATTGTATATTGTTGGGAGATTGGTGAGTTTGTTTGAAGGAGGCTTTAGGATTTATCATCCTCTTCAGCCTGGAACTAGTAATGAATGGAATGCTTTTAGAATTATGGTAAGCTGATAGCTTGCAGATAACATATACGCTATAGCATTCGCTTTATAGCCAAGGGAACCTACAATACCATGGACATAGCATGGTTAACTGATGAGGGAGTTTGGTTTAGTGGGGTGGGCTGATTTGGTAGTGGTCTTGTATATTTAATTGTCCTTGCTTGGCTGCGCAAGTGGGTGTTAGTTGACCTGAAATAGAAAATAAAGATGTTGTGGAAGAGAGTGATTGTTTTTTGTCTTTTTTGTTTTTTTTTCGATTTTCTTTTATTTTATTTTTATTATTTTTTAATTTTAGTCTCTTTGTTTTTTTTATAATATAATCATGTAATCAATGTAAACATCTGTGTTTTATATGATATGATTGTTTATATGATAAATCTCAATTTAATAAATCATATAGGGCAAATTTATGCAAATTGAGAATAAAATTTATTACTCATAGCAAGATCATACTACCAATGTTGTAGACTGGTAGTATGATCGTTATTGACAATATTACTTGGATTAGAACTAATTGGTGTTCTAATTGTTGTATTCAACCATTATTTATGATTCTTGACATGGATGATTGATGTTAATTTTATGGGTACATCAATCTAAACGTACTTATCAGTAATAAAATTTAAACTTTGGGGTTTGAGCGCGGACCATCCAGAACTATCCAAAGCTTCTGCTTGTAACTTATTATAACTACAGTAGCCTTTTATTGTAGTAGTTATACAAGGATTCTTTACATTAGGTGTCGATTATTTGGCCATTGATTAGATATCGTATCTCTTCAAACAAAAATGCAAAAGAATTATTGACTAAGTGTGCAATTGCTGCAGGGCCGGCTTCCGGCAATGGGATAAAAATCTATCGTTCCAAATACAACGCAGATTCACAAGGAAGAGTGTAAAGATCCTGATTCTGAATCTCATCGTTATAATTATAGTTGGAAGTCCGAGCTTGATATATGTGTATTTCTTGTTTGATTATTTCATCATTAAACCACAATCCTTGGAATATGTTTAAGCTTTGCTCGGCCAGTCTGAAGTAACCGTTTCTCAAAAAAAAAATGCGCCTCACTTGTTAAAGTTACAGGCCTGTTTTGTCTAGGTGTTGTAATTACGCACTGATTATTGCTATCAAGACACAATCCCATGAATTAATTAATTTTCTTTAGCTCCAGGCGTACAACAATTTTTTCCCTACGAAAATTTACTAACTTTTCGTCTTGATCGACTATACGGAGCGTTATATTGCTAATTGTTCGAGTGTTTATTGTTAAATAAATAATATTTTCAGGATGCACAGTCAATTTATATCCTGCGGGAATGTCAACCGATGACTCAAAAAGCGTGAGAGAACTTTTCGTTATATAATGAACTCGTTATGTTACAATCAACACGAAAACTCGTAACCCTTATTATCTCAACTAGTAAATCCGAAATATGCAAAGCATTAGCTTCGAGAACTTGCGGTGAAAATCCTAAAAATTTTCCAATACTCTGCGCATCTGTAAAATCTATATCATAAACAGATTTAACCTCACACTGCAAAGTATTATTGTTTGCTTTTATTGAAATTACATTTGTCTAGGGTTGCTTCTTGTTTTCCGACGTTTCTAGGTTTTTCAATATGCTGCTGAATATCCTTTTCAATATCCAGCAACTCATATGTACCTGTTCCAATACTTATCTCCTGATTTCCATTTTTATAAACAAATTTGTTGTTTATACCTTCTTGTATGTTCGGAACTGAATTCCATGTATGAAAACCTACTAAGCCTAGACAATAAATTGAATTTGGATCCAACTCTATTACCGGATAGTAATTTGTTCTCATAACTGATGTTTCTCCTTCAAGAGTAAATGTGTGCGACATATTGTCGGTGAATTGCAACACGTATTATAGTTGAACCTTGTTTCATTTAGACAAAAACTGTAAACACTAATATCCACACTTGTAGAAATAGTATGACTGATCGGTTTTGCAGTAATGTATCTCTCATAAACACACCACGAAAATACTTGATATGTTTTACTGCTTTTCGAATATCTACATCAGTCAAGGGTCTTCGAGGTAGTGAGTTTATTAGTGTTTTTGATTATACGGACGCAAATATAATCCTAGACCTGTACGGTAGGGTCTCAAGTACAATGAAGAACCTTTCTTTCCGATGGCAATTGCTTCCATAGTTTCATTATGTCGATTCAATTCCTGTATTTTCTTTTGACCGTTTTGTGACTTTTGATAGCATTTACAATAGCCGACGCCCCGGAAGATAGAGCACCAAGAGCAGACAAACCAGCAAATATGGGTATCAAGAAAGGTAAAATCCCTCCACTCTTTGGGATGGGTATGATACGAGGTGTTCGAATATTCTTTCGACCTCCAGCATCCTTTACAAGATTGTAGAGTCGTACATTCAAGAGAGTTGTAAGTTCTTTCAACATTTCAACTACTTTCAAGTCTATCGCAATAGAAATGCCGCGACTTTCAATTTTTGCTACCCGTGCCTTTGTTTGTATAATTGTAAACTGGATATTAAACCCATCAAATACTTGCACACTATAATTTCTTTTCGATTCACTGTCGCGTTTTCGGCTTAGTGGTCTAATACAGCTAGGACATTTGTAATAGCTGTTTCAGCATTCGGTTTTCGATTTAGGTAATCTTCAATTTCTTTATAACCTTGTTGGAATGCATACCACTGGGGTTGTATAAATGAAATGTTTCTTGCAGATTTTGTAGTTGTAAAACCTAGTTTTACTACAGGCACCAATCCTCGCGCTATACTGATTCCAGTTGAAATTAATATAGTTTTTGTTTTGTTTAAAATGAAATTTACTTCAGTCAGTAATACTACTTCATCTCTAATTTACCTTCCTTATTTATCTATCAGTTCATCCAATAGATCTAACGCATCCGCGTCTACAACCTCTTGGACACTAATAATATCTTGACGTTCAGTATTTGCTAAAGGCGGTAATCGCGACTCCATAACTATACTTTACACAAAACTTGTTCGCGTCTCGACGTCTTCTTTAGACTATTTAAGAACATCTAGCTTGGACTGTGTCGCACTCGATCTGTTCCCAGTCTCAACGCCACAACTGACGGCATGAGTATTGCATTTTTACTATAGTCTTTGTCTAATAATTCCAGAAGCGATTCACCAACGTCTTGACCACATCCGTAACCGCTCATTCTTTCCTTGTATAGCATGTCTAGCGTTTTAATTATTGGAACTTTTAATATTTATTGGAACAATAACAATATTTATAGCAGGATTAGGGGCAAATTATGAATTTGATTTTAAAAAAATTATTGCAATTTTTCCATCAAGTTGACGACGTAATGAATCCTCTCTGAGGAATACATAAAACTGTTGGTAGTTGCAGACCGCCGATTCTGCAACTACCACCTACCACAACTAACTCCTACCACAATTGCAACTACCACAACTACCTCCCGCCCTCCAAAACCTTACCTAACTCGTTCTAAAAAAATTGTGACGTCACGGCCGCCATTTTGGGGTCTAAAATAAATAGTTTTTGTGTTTGACAGCTGTCGAATAAAAATCCAATATGGAAGATGACAGGGCATTTCCGGTTGTCAAAATTTGGGGGTAAAAAAGTTACTAGATTTATCACTAGATTTATTTTAGCGCGAAATTTGAATTTTTCGTATTTGTCGTCGTCGTTATTGTTGCTGATCGTAGCAGATGTCGAGATCAGGCGGGAATTATGTGAACTTATCTAGATTTGAATAGCTGTCATTTTGAAGAAATCATCAAATCAATGTCTGATCAGAACAAAATTTTAACGAGCCGCGGGCAGGGGCGCATGCGCATTTTAAATGATTATTTTCTAACTAGATGTTTAAAAAGTTACTAGATTAATCACTAGATTTATTTCAGTATTTCATTGTCAGCTGTCATTTGAGGAAATAAAAAAGCAATATGGCTGACTAGAAAATAAATAGTACTAGATATAATATTAGATCCTTATCTGCAATAAAACCGGATGATTTTAGTCAAATAAAGATCTAAATAAATAAAACAATTAAATATAATAACTTATATTTAATATTTTACGAAATATATATTTACAGCTTCCTCGGATAGGATAGATGAAGGAATATTATTTACAATACATATCCATATCAATTTCCATATCTTGGAAACTGATATGACAGAAATTCACGACAGAAATTATCCGACAGAAATTCACGATGAATATAATGATTTGCCGTTCTTGGCCGAATCAGTGATGCCTACATCTAAATTCAATCAGAAAAAACTCGTTCCAAACCTGCAGAATAAAAGGAAATATGTTGCTCATTATCGAGTAGTACAGCAGGCAATCGAGCATGGACTGAAACTGATGAAAGTACATCGAGTTTTAAGATTTAAGCAGTCCAGATAGCTCGAACAGTATATTTCATTAAATACTACGATGCGTTAGGTTGCTGTCAATACTTTCGAGAAAGATTTCTATAAACTCATGAACAATTCGATTTTTGGAAAATTTATTGAGAATATAGAAAAACGTAAAG
>WYDF02259281.1:0-19457 GCA_009867245.2 Adranes taylori
TGTATATAAAATGCATTGTTAAATATATTAATCATATATTATTCTGCTGTGTTCTTCCACAAAATAAACACAAAACCCACTACACTATTGTTTTCTCATTTTCAAGTATTTCTACTTTTTGTAGTGTTCTTCACTTGTTAAAACTGTTTGTCTAGTGTACACAGACATTAATTTACTGTTTATACAAGTTTATACCACACCTACTTCACTACTATTAGTTTCAAATTTAAATTTTTGTACACTCTATTTTGATTTCTTAATCAATGACGAATGATTAGAGACATACAGATTGATTATACAAAAACAGCTTATTTATTACTCAGTGATGGTATAAGTTTATATATTATTGTTTCTCTGTTACGTGCAATGCTCCATTTTGTTCTGTTTTTTAAAAACTTTTACTCTCGTTAATAGATTATTACCTTAGTTTACTCCAGGTTTACTTCCCCTTTCATTTAATTAGTAAGACAATATCACCTTTATTTTAATATACCCCATCGCCAATAACCCGTTCTAAACCACATTTTTCTACACTAATCAAAAGTAACGCTTGCTTCAATTCATTCTTTGAAACACTAGATGAAATGCGGCAAATAATTTTCACATGTTATTTGAAGCTGAACTTATTAAATTCAATAAAACAAATTTTTATTAAGAACAAATCATATATTTTTAAAAAGAAATCACAGATATAGATACTGCAAACATAACATTACCATACGACTTTAAAAGAATAGTAACTTGTGTCAAAATTATTCAACTTATTATACCTACTCCCTATACTTAATGGTGGTAAGGTACTACTGGCGTCGCTACGTGATGAGCCCCATGTCCCGAATATGATACGTCAGCATTGAAACCATTATGATGGTCAGCTGAGTACTGAACTTTTCTTATAGCACCATCAGGCTGAATTAAGGAATATTCACCTAAAAAACATATTTTATTATCAAGTGAATGTATGAAATTGATGAAATATTTTTTTCTTTAAGTTTGTTCCAAAAAGCATTAATCATGATGGCTGAAGGTGATAAATGTGATGACGACTGGAGAGATTTTTGCATCTACCCCAGTGCATTACGAATGGGTTAAGAAGATCCACTCCAATGCAATAAATTATAGCAAAAGCAAGTAAAAATATTGAAAATTAGGGGAGTAACAGATCTGATGATGACACTAATTTACCACCGAAATGTACGCCTGTCGCAATCAATTCTCAGAAAACTTCATTTACTTACTGTTTTTATATTTTATTCTGTTTTGTTATATACACAGAAAAATGTATTTTTACATTACCTAATCAAGATCATCAGTGTTGACTTGTAAATTTTACGGTCCCTAGGCCACGGGTAGTTTGCGGGTTCCTTTCCAGGAGGCAGGGGCGGGACATTGTCATATCGTTAATACACCAAGTTTAATGATGGGAAAATTGATGAGCGTGAGAGGAGGGCGGCGAAAAAACGGAATTCGAAAATAAAATTAAATTAAATCAAAAGCGGCGAAAAATAAAATTAAAATCGCCGACTGGGCCCTTTGTACAAGCGGTCATCTAGCCATAGGATTTTTGGCCAACAGGCCAACAACTATCTATTATTACTGTAATTCTCATTTTTAATGGAAATAAAACTTAATCAAAAATGTGAGTACTTGGGAGTAAACAAAAAGTCGGAATTGCATGCACAGATTTTTGAATGTAACTAATTGAAATTGAAAAGCGGACCACATTTTCGAGCATATTTGTTATAAACGCGTTTTACGTTATGACACACAATTCTATATTATCAGACTAGATTTATAAACATTTTGAAACATACCTGGTTTATATGAGAACGTTCTATATAAGAAAATGTATAAAGTAGAATGTCAAATGAAACAAAATACACAAGAATACACCAACCAAGAAATATAAGGATAAATAAAAAAGGCAGTTTTTATTCAAAAAAAAAAAAACAATCAATACCTTTAACAACATCTCCATCTCTGGATTCATGTTGGCTCTTACTGTCACCGGTGTGATGATCTTCAACGCCGTACTTAAAATCATATTTGGGATGATGATCGGGATAAATTTCTTCTTGATGATGGTGATTATTTACTATCAAACCTGGAGCTGCAACATGATGATACGTTGAACCTGGAACTGCGTCATGATGCTGAATTGCGGCGTATGATGTCGCATGATCCACAGGATAACTCTTCACCACATAAAGGACGGAGCAAATAAAAATAATTACCTATAAATTTTTAAATAATCACCAGTAAATAATTAAATTTTCTTTATAAAAATAATTAGGAAAATATATAAATATTATTTTATAAAATTATTTCTATAAGTAGTTTCAATGATTATGTAATATTTCAGTCATTTTCTGCCATCAACAACCAAGGTCGCATTCATAAGAGTCTTAATGAAAGATCCAATGTTTTTCAAGGTTTTTCAAGGAAGCATCTAATAAAGTCACGTTGAAGTTTTCAAGACGACTAATTTTGGATAAAAAATGTAGAAGGAGACTAAATGATTAACTTGCGTTCACATTCAAGAGATCAAGGCTGTATCTTTTGGTGGTCGATTTTTAAACTATATGCACAAATATTTTTTTAGTCGAAATCATCCAGGACATTTTGTAAAAGCAATAGATTGAACGGCATCCGAATAAATAGCGTACGTATACCTGCGATACACCTTACTCCTTTCTGCTATCGAAGACGACCAGCAATATCTACTAGATACTGTAGTAGAGACATGCACGAATTATGAACTGAGCATTAATATAAAGAATACGAAGCAAATAGTAATAAGTAAAAACCGGTGAATGGGGTAGCTCCAAAGAGATGTGATGTCGCCTTGTAAATGCAAAAACTGTTTTACTCAACACTTGTAGACAAGAAAAACTGTTGTGTTCCTTTAGTGCTTTTGTAGGATTAAAGGTATATACTTTGTCAACAACATTGACAAAAAAGAGTAGATAAAGCTATAGGCATATTAGAAATTAGACTGGCATATTAGAGATGGGATTCTAATTCAGAAGTCCCTTCACCAGACTCAATGTGCCTACCGAACTGGTTACAGCATGGAAACAGCACTTTTGCACGTGGTTAGCAAACTGGAAAACTCAATAAATAACAAAAAGGCCGCACTGGGCGCCTTCCTTGATATTACGAGAGCGTTCGACAACACCTCCTTTGAATAAATTACGAGATGCGTGGCAGAGCGGGACGTCGATCCAACCTTCTATAGGTGGATCACGTCTATACTCAAGAGCAGAATCGTACATGTCGAACTTGCTGGGGAAACAATATGTGCCCCAGCAGGTTGTCGAGAGCCTGCCCACAGGGCGGGGTTTTATCCCCGCTTTTGTGGTGTCTTGTAGTAGATAAAACTCTTCCACAGTTTGGAACAGTAAAGCATTTACGCCACTGGGTATGCGGATCTGGGTATCTCCGGTCTACAATATACATTGTCATCATAATCCCAGGCTTATGCAAGGAGCACTTAACGTGATTGAAAAATGGACAACGAGCAGGGACTTGAACATTAACCCTTAGAAAACTACGGTTGTACCGTTTACCAGAAGAAAGAATCTGTATGACTTAAGACAGTCTAGAACTTCATGGGACGCAAATATCGCTGCAGGGGGAAGTAAAGTACCTTGGGGTCACACTTGATTTGAAACTCACTTCGAATCTGCAAATTGATAGATTAATAGATAGAACGGTTATAACATTCGCAGTTATAAGACATATGTACGGGAATGCATGGGGGCTGAAGTCGTGCTTGGTGCACTGGCTGTACAAGTCGGTTATTAGGCCACCCGTGACTTACTGAGCACTGGCGGGTGCATAAAGAAAAGGCTGAAACTATCCTCCATACAGAGAACGACATGCCTTGCTATAACAGGAGCTATGAAAACAACTCCTACGGCTGCGCTTGAGGTGGTGCTACATCTTCCGCCACTAGAATTGATCATGAAGAGACGGAAGCCGCACTCTATCAACTAAAAACTACCAGGCCGAACTTGGCAAAGAAAATAGCGACAAAGATTACAGGGGATGAAATACTTGAAATGAAATCGGACTGTATATCTCCGGTCTACAATATACACAGAAACTATGAAGTTATCATAGACTCAAGTTTGTGGAGAGAAAACCATCCTAACTTTCCGTAAGCTGCTCTAGTCTGGTTCACAGACAGTTCAAGGGCTTCTAGAAATACGAGAGCAGGAATATACGGAGAACGACCAAAATTCAGAATGTCCTATCTTTTAGGCCGATTTGCCAGTCTTTCTGGCCGAAATATATGCAATTCTCTATTGCGTTCAGGAAAAGGAAATTTAACAAACAACGAATTTTTATTGTAAGTGACAATCAGGGAGCATTTCAGGCGCTTAACAACGCCAGAAATGTGTCTGGATTGACGAACGGACAGTGGAACAGTGATGAATCCAAGTGGGTGTCCGGGGGTTTTAAAATGTCCCGGGAGTTTATCTACGACCTGTAGTTTATGTATGAAATGTAGGTTATGTGTGGCCAGACATGATCTAGAAAGGTGCTTCTTATTTTAAAAATCTGGAAATGGGATCTAAAAAAGGGTTATCAAAACCTAAAATGAAATCTAGGAACGTGCTTTTTATTGAAAAATGTGGAAACGGGACCTACAAAAAGGTCATCAAAACCTAAAATGAAATGAGGTGTTACATTTGGAACACGCCTCGCGAAATCGGGACGGATGGTCACCCTATACGTACGCTATGCGTCACCCGCGGTTTATGTAGTTTCCCACCTCCCCTCCACCAGCGCAGTAAACCGTCTGGATTCAACACTACGAACAAATGCATAAATGCACTGTGCAGAATGGATATGACCAACTCAGTTACACTGCCATGGGCATTGTGGGCAACGAGATAGGATAGCTGATACATTAGTAAAGAAGGTGTCCAGCACACTATTCATTGGTCCGGATCGGGCTCTGGGAATTCCAGTTACTTCAATCAGAGAAGCTATAAGAAACAAGACCATTCAAAAACACATAGACTGCTGCGCAAAATCAGCAGGAAATCAACACAGTAAGCGATTTATAGATTTCTTTGAAAAGTAAAGTAATAACAAATGTACCTACGTCCATTATAATTTTCTAGATTTGCCAACTGAGCCCCCTATAAATATTTTAATTTTTTTATGAAATTAAATTATAATATTTTTTGTTGAGTTTATATTTTAAGTTTTGATTTTTATTTGTTTCAATAAAAATAAGATTTTTAAAACGCATTTTTTTACATTTTGAAAAATTAAAATATAAGTTTCATGCTATAAGAAGTTGATAATCCTTTTTTTTAAATTTAATTAACTATTAAGAATATATAAACTATCTTAAAAAATAAATAAACATAAAAACACCTACTTTTCCAAACATGATGAGTTTACAATTTAAAATCGTGTGGTCTCGAGAAATATTGTGTTAACTTCTTACAAATGATTAAAGTATGACTGTGCTGTGCTGAGACATTCTTATCGTTTTTATATAAAAATCTGTGCTAATAACATTAAAATAATAAAACTGGATCATCTAATTAAACTATTTATGATGTAATCAAAATACAATCCAGCTGTCAAATAGACAAAAAAGAAAAACAAAGCTAAAATAATAATTTAGCTAAATATAAATATGTGTAGACAAATGTATTTCGCATGCTTATTACGAAATTTCTACTTTTTTTAATTGATTGACTTCTATTTGAGAGATATTTATGTGATCTAGCTATTTTAAGAGAAATTATATATATTTAAAAACTAACACGTTTATTTATTTCAACTGGTTTAGTGGATTTAATGATTAGATAACGAATGATAATATACAATCAGAGCGCTCTACATTATGATTCACACGCGATCTGTGTAAATTACATCCGCAAATATATTTGATGTAATCTTAATTTTAGATATATTAAAATTTATTTCAAAATCGCTTGGAAAGTTTGCATCACAATGGTATCCACATTGAATTTGAAGTAGTCTAAAATTATTATTTGGGCTTGCCATCTTCAAACTACTAACACTTTTTGAAATTTCCTAACTTCTTAAAATTGAAAGAATACTACAGTATTCCAAAACTCCAACAAATTTATTGTTAGTATCTGAAACGACATTTGTTTGAAGCTACGACAATCGGCTCATATTCAAGCTAATAATACAAGAAATTATTATAATATTAATCCGATTATGTAAAAGTATTACCTTTTACTATTACCTAATTATGTAAAAGTATTACATAATTCTACGCCTTACTTCTCTTTGCGGTTAGCTTGCCAGCCACACTCTATGGTACACATTGTGAAACGATAGAACCCAAAGATCGTTAACTAGGCGGGCCTGGTATAACTTGGGGCGAGTATCGTTTTTTACAAAGTTGATGAAGCCTATTTTGGCTGTCACTCCCATATCTCAAATTGGAGTTGTCAAATGGAACCAAAACCAGAAAATTGTTTCTAGCTAATTGAAGATCTACTTATTATAAACTCTTTTATAACAATAAAAAGAGAACAATGTAACAATTAAGAATAAATGAACAATTACAATAAAGCTAAATAAAATACACAAAAATAAAATACACAAAAAGATGTTAAACCATCTTTTCAGTAAACTGTCCACCAATATAATTACAGAATTAATACAAGTTGCTTTGAAGAAGCTTTAGTGCTTTAGTTGATATACCTGCGAATAAAATGTCATCATTCATTTTCTCCATCGTATACTTTGCGAAACAAAAGGACCCAAAGATCGTTAATTAGGCGGGCCTCGTATAATTTGGGACGATTATAGTTTTTTGTAGAAAATTGATGAAGCGTATTTTGTCTGTCGCTCCCATATCTCAAATTGGACCAAAACAAGAAAATCGTTTCTAGCTCGATAGCTCGTTGATGACCTACTTACTATAAAGTCTGTTATGTCAATAAAAAGAGAAAGACATGTACAATAAACTGTCCACCAATGTAATTGCATAATTAATAAAAGTTGCTTTGAAGAAGCTGTAGCGTGTTGCCACCATTATACTTCCCGCCTGAATTTGGCTCTTCTGATCTTTCGAAGAAGAATTCAACTGGGTTATTCTAATTAAAATTTCCATCGATATCGCCATATTGAATCGAAGTTTTGACATTTCACTGTAATTTGTATGACGTCATTACATTTCAACTAGTTGAAATATTTTTAGATTTGAGATTTTAGATTTTTAGATAGATTTGATATTACAATTATCAAATCGGGTTGAAACGATTATTTCAACGTTGAAAAAGACAACTGCGCATACATTTGGAGTACTTTATGTCATTTGATTCTATGCATCACAGCATTTCGTAGATTTCTGACAGCTAGCGTCAGCATCATATTTCATGCTTTTTTGTGCATTTCGTAGCATTTAAAAGGTTTATAAAAATGTGATACAAATCGTAGTAATATTGGCTCGATTATTAATTATTGATGAAATCGAACGACAAGAACTGTAGGAAAATGCTAAGGATGCATGGATGCTACAGTAAAGTGAGGGAAACCATGTATTACGTAATACCAATCCACAACGTATAGTTCTACAAACCTAAAGCTAAAAACTTTCAAGCACCAACCATCAAAACAAAATCAATATATAAAAAAGTAGAAAATATGACGTTATGAAATTTGAATGCAAAATATGTTGAAACGAATTAGAATAAGTCTGTAGAACAGCACCACTTGACGGTCGGGACTTTGAATTTGATATACAGGTCAATAAAATGTCATCACTCATTTTCTCCATCGTACACTTTGCCGAACGAAAGGACCCAAAGATCTTTCCAAAGGCGGGCCTCGTATAATTTGGGACGAGTATTGTTTTTTTTTTTGTACAAAGTTGATGAAGCCTATTTGTCTGTCGCTCCAATATCCCAAATTGGAGTTGTCAAATCAAGAGAATCGTTTCTAGCTAGTTGATGATCTACTTATTATAAACCCAGTTATGTCAATAAAACGGGATAAACATTTTCAATAAACGAGAACAACTATGTAAAAATACCAAGAAGATGTTTAATCATCTTTTTAGTTTCTGTCATAGAATATGGCATGAAACTGTTTATCAATAAAATTACAGAATTATACTAGTTGCTTTGAAGAAGCTGTAGGGTGCTGCCACCTTTATACTTCCAGTCTGAATTTCGCTCTTTCGATCTTTCTAAGAAGCATTCAGAAAAGGACGACTTGATGGTCGTGACGTTGAATTTGATATATCTGTCAATAAAATGTCATCACTCATTTCACGAGAGGTTCATCAAACTGTTAATTAGGCGGCCCTGGTGTAATTTAAGACGAGTATCGTTTTTTTATAGAAAGTTGATGAAGCCTATTTTGTCTGTCGCTCCCATATTCCAAATTTGGCCAAAACAAGAAAATCGTTTCTAGCTAGTTGATGATCTACTTATTATAAACTCTATTATTTCAATAAAAAAAAATATAGACATTTGCGAGAACAATTATGTAAAAATACACAACAAGATGTTGAATCATCTTTTCGGCTTCTATGGCGTGAAACAGTCCGCCAATAACAATATAATTATAAAATTAATAAAAGTTGCTTTGAAGAAGCTGTAATGTGCTGCTACCTTTATACTTCCAGATTGAATTTAGCACTTCTGATCAACAGTTCCGGCATTCCGATCTTTCTATGCAGCGTTGAGGACTTAAGGTCGTAATCTTGAATTCGATATACCTGTCAATAAAATGCATCAGTCACTTTCTACATTTGTGTAATTGACAAAATTCCAATTGACAAAATTCCAGTTATTAATAGATTTAAACACAGTATTCCTTTTGGACGCAACATAATTGATGTGAGTGTAGCTTTTTTGATCAATCTGTCTAATTTTTCTGTGGTACAAATTTGTAGTTTTCAAGGTTTTGATAGATTTCAACGCCGGTTTGATCTTCGAATCGCCGATTTAAATCTCGATAACTTGTTTTGACATTCGATAACTTTTCCGGTAAATGAGACGGAAGAGTTTGGTTTTCAAAAATCTGATTTTAAAAGTTTTTTAAATTTTAAAGCAACCCTGACATTAGGAAATTCAAATTTTTGTATTGTATTTATTAAACAATTTTAGTAATAATTCTGAACTTTCACTATAAAAGCATTTGAAATATAGATATATGTATATATATATATATAGCTTCCTTCACAATATATCTGCAAACAAGAATTAATAAATTGCAGTTTGACAACTATGTAATAAAGTTCATAATAGCGCCAATATTCTTTCGTTTATTATTCTAGTTTCCAGTTTTGACAGTAGTTTGTAAAAAAAGTTTGTAAGTTGTTTCTAACATTTATCCTGAACAAAATGTTACTGAAAGTGCCTTATTACAATATATTAGACTGCAAATATAATCCACAACAGCAGCATGAAAACCGGCATGATAATATTCCATATGTTTTAGAAGAGGTTAAGTTTTTATTCTACAATTGTAATTTGTACACCAAAGAAAATGATAAAGTAAAATTAGATAAACATGACTATCACAGAATTTCTGTACTTGAAGATTGCAATAAATTTTTTAATATTGCCATAAAATATATGCGGCAAGCAGAAGATATATTATATACTGACTCAATTAATATTAGAATAATTGATATTAGAATTTATGTAATAACTTTATTAGCTGCTATAAGAGCTGAAATATTTGATAAAAGTTTTATTATAAGTAAAGAAACGTATATAAAAGAATTAAAACGTAATTTGAAACGATTTAAACGATCTATCATTGATCTGAAAGTCCTTGATAATAATGTTTTATTGAAATTGATTATATGTGGTCTAAAACAATGTAATAGTTCATTATCTTATTATACACATTTACGTTTAGATGTGTTTTGGTTATTAATAACAATTAATTATTTACTACATGAAGATATAGAAGATGATATTAAACATTTTTTACAAGAATTGTATATTTTATATTTAAAATCAAGCGAAAAACATGCTGCTGACGATTGTTCATTTAACTTAGGCTGTCCTTGTTTCAAGAGTATGTGGTTGCGCTTACAACTTTTATGCGAGAATAATTATATAAATTTCTGGAACATTTTTAATAAGATATCTGTAGATAATACTCCCAATCAATTATTAGTGTTAAACGAAGTTGCTACATTACATTGTTATAATGATAATGGTTCTTTCATAGGCGCTGACAATCATAGGCTAATCGAGAATTATGATTTTCTTAACGATAAATGGACACAAATTCTTAAAACAAACTTAAATCATACGGATTTGTTTAAACTAATGAGCATTGTAGCTCATTTAGTAACTAAACTGTGGCTACAGAATGCAACGTTACAATTTTATTATACTTCGTGGGATTATTTTTACAAACAATTAGAAAATATCGACTTAAAAATGCCTAACAATCTTGAAAATATGATAAACTATATAGAGAGAATCAGAAACGTTAATAATTTAGAAAATAGTTATGAATATTTTACATATATGTTCTATAAACATTTAAATCATCATCATCAGCATTGGTCCAAGTTTCGAGGACGAATTTATATGAAATTTTCAAGCGCAAAACGTGTAAATTTAAGCAATAAGGGTTTATTCAATATCAGTTTATTCTTATTGACCTTATCTGACGTGAGTTTTAATGAAATTAGTCTAAAATTATTGGAAATATTGCAAGCATTACCCAGAAATGCACAACAGTTGATATTTGTTTGGAATATTTACGCTACTTTGGTAAGACTTTAGTTTATATAAAGATATTTACTTTATGTTGGGCAGACTATAATCAGGTTATTAAATTTGAGATAAATGAGTAGTTTTGAATAAAAAGGTGGTTGCACAGAAGACTGATACTAATTTTTATTGCATGAGGGAATCGTAGGACCCGTCGTAATAGGACGCTCAAGGGGTGCGTCACATGTTGGCACAGGTACAAAACACGGATTACGTATCCACTATTCCTTGGCGAGGGGCAAAAATTTTTGTCTTTCACAAAAAGTAAAGACTACTTATTTGTGTAATTGATTTGCAATCTTTTCAATAACGTATATATTTCTGGATTTTCGAATGGGTACTGATGTCAGGCGGGTTCTGGTATCTAATGAACGTCTGCTCTAGTTTTATTTATAGTTTATTATAATAGTACGATTGTAACATTTATATATTCTTTAACTTTTAGTTATACTTCTATTTGAAAGCAGATAAAAACATCGAAGAACCAATAAAACCATTACAATATCTTCTTTGTGATGCATCAATGAATCGTCAACAATACAACCTAATTGCTGAACATGTTGGGAACATGAATTATTTATTTTCGATCAATGAAAATTGTTTTCTAGGACAGGCGCTTCTAATTGGTTCATGGCTTGAGAGATATATTCAACATTGTCAATATTTTGAACTTTGCACATTAGTTGATGTTTTAATAACAATTTTAGATCGAGTTGTTACTAGTAACGCATGGCCTAGTTATGAAAATTATTATCTGACGTACGTTTTACCAGGTCTCAAACGTTTATCAATCAATTCTAAGGCGTATCCACCTGTTGGTCATTTAACTGCACTAATAGCGACAAATTCAAATAATATTCTTAATCAGAATGTTCAATTTTATGCTACTGACAATATAAATCCAGTTTTATATTCACCGTTTTGTATTACAGTTCTTAGATATTTGCATGATAATTACTTAATCACTTCACAAATTACGAATAATTTATTAAAAATCTGGACACAACATTCTTTGATTGGACAAACATCAGATACTTTTACTAAACTTTTATTTTCGCTTGATACTTTCAACTTTCTTTCAGATAGTCTACACTTAGATACTAAAGAACCGTTAAAATGGTTTATACTTGCTATAGCAGAAACTGCTTCATTACAAAAAAGTAATATTTGTGCAATCAAAGATATATTGCAGACAAGTTTTGGATCACTTGAAAAATTCTTATTGAAACAATTCCAGAGCTCGAAAGACAACTGTTTGCAAATATATACTTATTTTGCATTGTTAATAAGTGCATGTGGATATTTGTTGTATTCTAAATCATCTCCACAATCTATTCTCACTCAACTTATTGACATTTTATTATTGCCTTCCGATCTTCTTCGGGGTAAGCCACCTTCTGAACATATATTAATAGCTATCGAACACACATGGCATTTATATTTAAAAAGTTTTTATAAATTGCTTGGAGACGGTGATGCTTATATTGAAAGAATATGTAAAGATCTTGTAATACGTTATTTGCCGTATTTTAAATCGCGCGAAAGAGATTTTAATCGATTAGTCGATCAACCTGATTTATTATCATTTGCCCTCCAAAAAATTAGTAATGAATATTTCTCGAGTAATACGTACAATGAAGAATTATTATTAAAGCCATTAACATTGTTAAAATATCTTATTATTATGCATGGTACTAAAATAAACATTCTTACTACCATAATATCTATAGTTTTACCGGGAATTTTTTATTGTTATATGTTTAAAAATTTAAAAGGTCCTTCAGTAGAAATTTTTAAATCTTTAGTTAAAACTAGCTGCTATCAACAGAGTTTATTACATGATCAATTAAGTACTTGTTTAGTCGATTTGACTAACAAGTATGTCGCATTCAATGCAAATAGTTATTTTCAATTAATGATGGTCTTATATAGGATTTTTCCAATAGATGTGAAACGTATTTTCCCGCAAATCAAAACTGCTGTATTGGCAGTTGAAAGTAAACGTGGGCTGGGTTTTGATACTAGTTTAAGGCAGGGACTCGACAGAATTGCAAAAGCCTTAGATTGATTGATATTATATTGTACTGAGTAAATTGTTTGATGATGTGATGAACTGATCCAGTTATAAATTTGTATTGTAATTTTTATTGCTGTAATTATTTTTTTTTGTATATGATGTATTAACATATATTAATTATAATATTAACTTTTTATATACACTTTATTTTATAATGGTGCATATTTATCAAAGAATCAAACCGAGCGCACTTGTAGACTATAATCGTTTAAAATCGCCTATCATCTCTAAAGAGCCTTCTACATTAGGCGAATCTGGAATGATCTCAATCAGCGTGAATTTGTTTAGTAACCTCCATCCATTTATACCAACTAAGTCAATCCGAACGAAATCCTCTCTAAATTTTTCTATCTTCTCTCAGTTGCCTTCGAGCGTTTTTCAGTCCGAGGAAAAGATATTCTACGATTTTTCTCTAAAGAGCGAGGCATTGTTTGCAACACCGTTGGATTTAGAGGTTCCTAAAATGTGATTTTGCACATATTGCATTTATACATCTTTCTTACAATTTTAAAGAATACCTTTGTCATATATCAGGCTCTATAAAAACATATAAACAAATTTTCTGGAATAAAACGTTTAAAGCTCTTTTGATTTTATTTGAACGACTTGTTTGTATACTGCAACATATGTTCAGGGCGTTATTTTATGTGAACTTCCCAACCCATTTTCTCAAAAACCGCTCAGAGCATTTTTTAAACTTTGTGTATTGAAGGATCTTAACTTATCCTAACAGGATGTTTAAAAGCGATCGACTTAGTGTCGGGGTAATTTGACCTTGATTTTTTTATCATTTTAATTTTGTTCCTATGAAAGTTAGAAACGTGGTGAACATATATAACACTAAAGAACTTTCTTTTTTACAGTTTGACTAATTGAATATACTGAAATTTAGAACTTGTTAGTAACAGAGTATATATTTTTTATATCAAGATGGCTATCGAGATTCTTTTTACAACAATACCAGGGGTGTTACTTTAATGGTTCTAAAGGTATACATAATACATTAATAATCGCAATTAGTTACCGAGATTAAAGATATAAATACGCCAGCTGATGAAAACTTATAGGAGCCAATATTATCCATTTTATGATATTGTCACGGTTAAATTTTGGTTACTAAACAATCTAACCACGACCTCGAAAAGAGTATCTTTAATGGGAACGTAGATGGTAGAAAGATGTAATGCTCTTCTGCTGTACCAGGCTTGTAAAGAACTTGAACTCTACGATCACTATGACTGAGTACTACTTCCAAGTTATCACCGTCTTTACACGTATTAAAATGATGCGAGACTTTTCTTTTATATTTTTATCCCTAACTGTGAACTCAATTTTAATAATCCAATTAGAAAACGCGAGAAAAACTTTCCTCAGAAATATCTGACAATTTAAAAATATTTCTTTGTTCGCAAAAAACGAATCAACCCTACATTTCTTATAGCTAATTGAATTTGCTAATCAGCGACATTCTTCCTTTAATAACTTAAAGAGGTGTGTCTTATGGTACAATTTTACATTAGTACTGCATTATAACGTTGAATGCATATGAAATGATCTTATAGTCATCGGTCAAATCGCGTTTTTCTCATAACGTTGGACTAAGTATTTCTAACGACATTATATTGAAATGACACCACACATGTCTTCATTTTTATAATACAAAATATATTTTAAATTCCCTATGATTCCAAGTAATTTTATATACAATTGTCGCCTTTTATTATAATACTCTTTTTTCTCTAATTCTTTCATGAACAAAAATATCTATACCCGTCCACGAATTTTTATTATTTACTATCCTCCTTTCTGTCCAAGTAGTATTTCTTAGCATTTAATTGTAACTAATGTACTGTCAACCATTAATTTTTCTAAATCAAAATTTCTGAGCAAATTTAAAAAAGTTATTTTATATGACAAAATATTACACATGAATTTAACAAAATAAAATATAAAATTATTATTTTTATTAGCTAGGTTAAAATAACGTATATATTGAAATTTATTAAAATACATATAAAAACATTTTATTATAAATATTTATCTTATGTTTATACTAAATTGCTTCGTCATCATTATATAATTTACTTACACTATTGTTGTTGTTAATGTTGATTTTTTTATTTAATTCATCATCATTACAACAATTATTTCTATATTTACCAAATGTTTTATATAGAAATGGTATAAAATTATGAATAATCTTTTTATTTCGTTTTTCTAATAGTTTAATGTAAGAACGTAAAGAGCCACATTTTCCGAAGATTGTGTTTGAAGTATCAGGCATGTCCCGAACGAAATGTCCACTGATAATATCATGCGGCAATTTTCCTGTAAAACCTCTGACCTGAAAGCTGCGATTTCTGTTTTCCATATGCGTTATCCATTGAACGTAGTCTGGACAGGTAATTTTTGCAAAGATTTCTTCATCCAATTTGCTATTCCATGTTGATGTTGTGGGTGTTGTTTTGGAAGAATGATTTTCTATAGTTGTTTGTAGAAATGAATTAGAGCGTTGACGTTGTGTTGATGTGCGTATAGAATTCTAGAATAAATAATATTTTTTGTAATAAAGTACTGATTGACTTTAAAAGAGCAATGTATTGTGTTGGAACTCTTATAAAATTTTAATTAATGTTTCTTATGACAATAGTTATTCATTAACATTTGGCTTCAAATTGTAGGAGTACCAATTGTAAGATAAATACATGAGCATACAATGTCAATATTGGTTCCGAAAAGTTTCATTCGCAGTGTTTCGCTATTAACTACACATTTTTTGAAAAAAATTAATCCACGTTATAAACATTATAAATGAAAAATGTCGCAAATTATCCTTGTAGAAGGATTTGAATATACAAAATCGCATATAACAGTGTCGAAGTGGAAATTATAGTTTATAATATTTCTAACATGTATGTATTTAAGTTTTAAAACAGTAGATTGGATAAATTGGGAAGATATCCTGTACTGACAAGCTATAACAATAGTGAGACGGAGCTGTTTGGAAGGCTCGATGCTCTTTCTGTCAAACACTGACAAAATATTGAATAGATAGCTACATTATTATTTCGAAAAAATGCATATTGATAATTAGGAAGTTTAAGAATCAATTTAAAAATTGAGGCAGGGTGGAGTCGTGTTTCTCGCATAGTAGTAGATGTTGTCAGCACCCTCTCATTTCATTATATTAGTTGTATAATGAATTTGGTATTATACATTTTATTAGCTGTACATAATGCATGTGGACAAAATAGCACCTTTACAAGTTGATATGAACTATTAAAGTGTTTTATCTAACCAATGAAGAGCCAGTGACTGTAATAATTAAAGTTCCCTTCGCATACTCGCATTAATTGGGTTTTTCTCTGAGAAGCATCTGACCACCATCAAAGATGGCCAAAGTTTTCTCTACCGTGATCTTAATTGAAAGGAGAACTTTAACAATTAAAGCTCAACCTCTTAAATAACACATGTAGTTCATCTCCAGTACAGTGCCTAGAATTAAATGAGACTGTGCTGACGACAGATACTCTATGCCAGAAACACGTGTCCACCCTGCCTGAATTTTTAAATTGATTCTTAAACTTCCTAATCATCAATATGCATTTTTTTTGAAATAATAATGCACCTATCTATTTAAAATGTTATCTTACTGCTAGAAGTAAATACTACTTACATTCTTTATTGAAATTTCGTGTTAGTACGTTACCCTAATACTGCAGATGAACTTTAAGAGGTTGAGGGGTGTTGTTTAAGAGTTTGAGCTTTGATTGTTGAAGTCCCTCTTTCAATTAAGATCAATGTAGAGACAACTTTGGCCAGCTTTAAGGTGGTACGATGCTTCTCAGAGAAAAACCCAGTGGAAGTAGTATGCGAGGCGAACTTTGATTGTTAAAGTCCCTTATTATCTCAACTTGTAAAGGTGCTATTTCGTCAAAATGCATTATATACAGCTAATAAAATGCATTATACCGAATGCATTATACAACTAATAAATCGATATATAGCGCTTAATATATGCAACTTGCATACACTTGTAATCTATAAAGAAAATTTTGAGAATTAATTTAAGACAGCACAATACTATTTAAAATTTGGTCCTACTGTTGGAAGTAAATACTACTTACTTTTTCACTGACAAACTAGCTATATTTTATTAAAAAAATCGTGGATGTGACCGCTACACCATCTTACATATACTGGAAATCATACGTTTTATTATATTTTGCATAAGATAAAAGCTGACTTACTTATTATCTTTGTTTTGACTGTCACCTTATAACTCGTCTATTAAGTTCAATTAGCACAATTGTAGTTTAGGGTAACTCGTCTACCCTATAAATCGACTACCATGGGTCCCCCGGCCCTCATATTTGCATCCGGCGCAAGCAGCTCCGCTGTCGCTCTTGACACACTTTTGGAAAATTTCTAACAGGGCAGTGTGATGTGCTCTTGAAGTTTTGAATTTGCCTACGCACGAATTCGCCAACCCATTAATCCCCCGGTTCTTATTATTTTCAATCCTTGTAAATAGTTGGGTGGGTTAAATCAGTAAAGTGAAATTTTTGTATAAAATAAACACGACGTATTTGGTGGAGGCGTCGGGAATAACGTGACAGAATTTTGTGGAAATATAACAACGTTATTTGCTAGAGATGTTAGGAATGTTATCTATCAAATTGTCTGGTGGATTGTTACAAAACATGTGACACTTTTAAGAATTGTTTGCTCAAGAAACAATTAAGGCGCGGTCTGTTCGCTGTCCGTGCCGACTTTTTGAAGATTTCTACTTGCCAACTTTTGGGAAATTTCTAACGAGGCAGTCTGGCGTCGTACTTCGCGCTTTCCAATTCGCCTATGTACGTATTCGCCAACACATGAAACCCTTTTATAGTTTCTGAGGTATATCGAAAAGTTTGTTAAATTTTAAACGTGGCAACGTCAAGTTTTATAACAGTTGGAGACATGGGACTAATTTCATTCGATGCATAATACACGGTTCTATATGCGACCAAAATTTTAGCCTCTTAGTTTTAAAATTGAATTTTTGAATAAAATGATCAGTTTGAACCCCACTCAAAATTATTATGTGTACCCCCCACTGATAACAACATTTATTAAATTGCAAAAGCACCGTATTATAGGTCTCATACAAAGCAAAATATTTTTTCCTGTAACTTTGCTTCAATGTGCTATTATTTATGAATTACGTGTATATATGTATGTTGAATGTCAGATGCAAAGGCGACAAATAGACAAGTTTTAAGATATTAAGTGTCATATCTTAAAACTTATCATTGAAAGTAAAACTTCTTAAAACTTAGCTTTCATATCTTTGAAAGTATAAAAGTGGATTTCTCATGTTATAAATGGTCACATTATACATACTATATCATCTGCGTAGCTTAAGGATGATATCTTTTCACTCTTATCAATACATAGATATTAGCGGGCCTCAAATAAAAGGCACTCTTAAAAGTTTTCAATAAATGGAGTTTTTTTGGAAAAACGAGATTTTAGTTGACTAACCTTTTGATTATTTTTTAGAGTTTTTGTATAATTGCAAATATGCCACCTTCTGTAACAAAATTCTGGAACTTTATGAGATGAATGTTTAAAAAATATCACAAACGCAATTATCTTTGAAGAAACTATTTATAAATTTTACTTACTTGTCTTTGAAAGTTATGACAACTAATTCTACCTCTTAAATTGCGTTCAAAATCCATCCTTAAAGTACACAATATTTTTAAATGATTTATAAAAAATCATAAAACACTAAAATATTCACAATTATGAGGAAATTCTTTTGACAACAATCATCAACAACATTTGAAGAAAGAATGTTAGTACTTTTTATCTTAGGATGATTTTAAAAATAATACTAAGAATTACGGGTTTGATCTTTTAAGAAAATCGATTAACGAGTTACCTGAAAATAAAACTATAATCGAACAATAGATTTCAAAATTATTTAAACGGATTATAGCAGTTTATACCTGTTGAGTACATATTCAAATGATAGGTGTTTTCAAATCACAATGCGGTTAACACGATTTACTTTTATCATTTTGATTGTTGCCTTCACATTACACACGTCGTTGTTTTAAGAATAGAAAGAATAATTGTTTTAAGAATAGAAAAGAGAAAATATCATGGAGCAAGTAAAGGTAAGTGAAGTGTTTCCCTTATTTATTTCTTGTAGAATGTGTAGCTTAGATTTTTTTAATTTCATTTTCTTTTAAATTATATATTTCTTTTTACAAAATAATGTAACTTTTATATGACAGCAGATGTATGCATGAAAAAAAAAAGAATGAATGCGCGATTTGGATGCGGAAGTATGGAAAGGGGAAACATGGATGAAAATGAGAGGATATGTAGGATATATGATGATTCTAAAAACATTTCATTGTAAGAATAGTGTTCTGAATCATTAATTCCATCAGTATTTAATTGTCTGAGTCACGATGAACTCATTAAACTTATATCCTTTTTTATGTATGATATGTGGAAGAGATGAGGAAAAGGTGGAAACATTGGGTGAATGCATTGGAGTGATGAAGAAAGGTGTTGGCGGGGAATAGAAGAATGTGTTTGTTCTTCTGACCCATGTAGATAGAAAG